>VYZT01002794.1:20762-35001 GCA_013400735.1 Pomatostomus ruficeps
TGCCCCCCCCCCCCCCCCCACTCTTTATATTTGGACATTAAATCACACGTTAAGCAAACCCCATATTATATGTAGGTATTATTACAGGAACAGAATACAAAAAACATCCCTGAAGGACTTCCTAAAAACTTCAAGACAGTCACTTTGATTTTGCATATCCAGTATTACCATTCTTTGAAAGATCTTTGTAAGTTATTTCCTTATAATGTACAGCCACAGTACAATGCACAAAATAATGTGAATATTAATGAGAAACTTGGGATTTTTTAATTATCCATCTGAGAATCCAAATAAGTAACTAGTAAATTTTGTCACATTAGTTCCGAGTTGTAATACCAAAAAATCTCACCTGAAGAAGTTGCAGATTAAAAATTATTGCAGATGCTCTGCAAATGCTTTAGAGGAAACAATATACTTGGAAGACTGTTGACAAACAGTATATGAGCAAAAATATGAGGAAAACTATGTACTAAATAACCTATACTGATTTCTGTAGCAAATTCAGATTTGGTTTGGCATGATACATATTTGAAGTACTATCTTGAATTTTCTTGTTCAAACAATTAAATTTATAGAACTGGAACCAATCTTGGTCTAGTGTTTGTGAGTAAATTGGTATGGGGTTTTGAGTATCTTTGATGTTTCACATAGATAAGACCTTTCTGAGCTAAAGTTCTTAGAAGAACAATTTCATCAGAGCCAGGGAACATAAAGTTCATGAAAATAATTAAGCTCAGCTGGTGCTGGCTCTATTGAGTCTATATCCAATGGAGCTGAAAAATCTGATGCTTTAAGTGAGCTTAAAGTGATCAGTTTTATTTATTCCTTATCATGACTACAAACAACAAAAAAACCCAAATGAAACAGAAATAAAACTGAGCAGATTGTACTTGAGACATTGTGTCTAGCATTAGTTATTTTTAGCTAAAAGGAGAGTACATCATAGTTTGCTATGAGATAAAAATATTTTCAGTTCCTACACAGAAAGATCTCACTCTGTAGTAAGACACGTAGTCCCCTGACATGTAGCAGTTTTGCTTTTTTTTCCTGTATGTACTTCACATCTCAAATCTTACTTGCATAAATGAAAATGGGTCAAGCCCTACACTAGAAGCAGAAGTTTTAACAGTCAGTGTCCACAATATTGTTCAAAACTGACCTCCTAAATAGCAACATCATTTCACAAAATTTTCCAAGGATTCAGGTCTTAAACCTGCATTTTCTGTAGAGTACCTTTAAACCTTCTCAAGTACTGCCTCACTAATACCTTTTTTCTGAACACAGACAAATTTATATTTTTATTTTTATTTCTGATTTTCCTCCTGGATATATAAAACTCCGCAGAACTTTGAAAAATCTCTCTTCTCATTAAGACTCACTTGTATAGATCAGCCTTGTCCCCAAGCAGAAAGAAAATCCCAAGCAAATGCTTTAGCTCCCCTACATCAGAGGCATTGCAGCCATAAATCTTTTCTCCTAGGATAAAATTCTGCTGATAGGTGTCAAGGTCTATCTTCTAAAACAATAAAACATAAATATTTTTCTGACAGCAGAAGTAGCTTACAGTAATATCCCTGTTTTGTAGAGCAAAACTCTGTCATGGGGCATTCAGGGCATAGTTAGTTGTTTCTGGTAGCATTAGCCTCTTTTAATAGAAAAAGACACCTCTCAGTTGCTAGTTAGTGTGCAAGATCTTAGATAGGATATTCTGAAAAGTTTATGCAAAGGCAAAGGAGAAGGATTGGCTTAAACACTTTTGGGAGGTGGTTTAAACTGATCCATTTTACTGTGCATTGCAACCTGCAGATACCCAGTTACCAATCCCCAACAAATGAAGCAGTAACCAGAAACATAATTGAACATGCTAATAAAATTTTCTGAATTTGTCCTGCAAATGTCAGTGTACTGGTTATATCAGCTGATGGCAGCATCCTGATAAAAATTATATTTATCCATTAGTTCTATATCAAGTTGCTAGTAAAGAAATTAAAATTCCCTTACACAGTCCACAGAACAAGTAGATTCAAAAACATTCACTGTGTAGATTAGAAATTTAACAAAGAATAAGCATTGTTGATTCTAGAAGTATTTTTTCTCCCCTTCAGAGAACAAGCCTTAAAGTACTGGAGGTCACAGATCTAAAATATGGAGATAATGAGACTCATCTCTTTTTTACAGTCCTTTAAAATCTCCTGATGAAAAGTGCTATATGAGACCTTGATATTATTATGATTAATGCTCATAATCACCATCCTGTCAGTACTTTTTCCTCTTCTGACCTTGTAGTTTCCATGTAGTAAAAGGCACTTACCTCACTGCTTGATCAAGCTCTTAAGACAGCTCAGGCAGCAGGTTTATACCTCCTTTCCAGGAGGTGGATTCAAGAATCTACCTAGGTGGCTTGATAAAAGGAATGGGATGCTCTGAGAAAAAAAAAAAAAAAAAAAAAAAAAAAAAAAAAAAAAGAAAAAAAAAAAAAAAAAAAAAAAAAAAAAAAAAAAAAAAAAAAAAAAAAAAAAAAAAAAAAAAAAAAANGAAAAGAAAAGAAAAGAAAAGAAAAGAAAAGAAAAGAAAAGAAAAGAAAAGAAAAGAAAAGAAAAGAAAAGAAAAGAAAAGAAAAATTGTTAAAAAATCATTGGTTATTTTTCTCTTTGGGTCACTGTCCCTTTAGGTAGGACATCCATGGAAATCATTCTGAGTGATTTTATTTGAGAGGGGATGCATGAAGGATAGCATTTTAGCAATGGGGAGACCTCTTGTTCAGCAGCACTCATTCCACTGCAGCAATTTCAGTTTTGTTGGCAAAAATTGGGGGTATCTCTCTCTTGGATTTTGGCTATCTGGCATAAACTGCTGAGATGCAGCCTCATCAGACACAGGATTTGGAACAACACTGTGAAGAGAACTTAAGAGTTTAGTTGTATAAATTACACTTTGATGCTTTTCTGCTTGTACTGGCAGTGGTGTTTCTCACAGGCTGCAAAACAGCAGGCAGCAAGTGACTTTTACAGGAGCTGCATCCTTATGTGAGGTCTCAACTCTACTGCCCCACCCTAAGGCAAAGTGCAAACTCACTGAATAAAATCCTGGTCTCGGCAGAGTGAATGACAAAACGTCCTGTAGCACTAGATAGATGTCATCTCTCCTCCGGTTGTGCAAACAAGTATTCTGGAAAGCATCATTCATGGGTAGAACATTGTCTAAGTTGTTTTTAAATGCACATATTTTTAAAAAATGCACTGAAAAAAATCATGAATCCAGAGCAAACCTGCCGCAATGCCTCCAGAGGGGGCACCGGGCATCCACTGACCATTCCAGGGGCTGGCCGGCTGCTTCAGAGGTGCGGGAGGGCTGGCGAAGATCCAGCAAGGTTTCACCCAACCCTCCGATGTTCCAGGCATGCCGAGGAAGGAGAGACAAATGGAGGGGCTTTCCCAGATGTTTATTCGGCACCAGGGTTGTGCCAGGGAAGCACTGGCACTGTGTGTTACAGTTACATATATACTAACACAAGGGGGTGGGGGAGGGTACAAACATCCTATGATATAGGAGTGAGGGGTCTGAATTTTGTGGGCGTTGTATAGGATTGCGAAGTACAGAGCCCTCCAGGGGGGGAAACCAGATACTGAGGGGGAGGAGGGAGGGGACAGCAGTGCCTGGCCATGAGAAAACCAGAAATCTGGCCAACAGCACACCGCAACACAAACCGAATGTTTTTAATAGACATCTGAAAGTTTAACCACTGCACACTCTTTTCCCAAGAGAAAAAGTCCCATTACCAGCCAGGGCTTATTAAGTGTAAATCCATTTATAATGAGCTTCACTCATATACTTTTCTGTAAAACTAAAAAAGGATTTTTTTTTAATGCTGAAGATGTTTGAATACGAGTGGATATAAATAAAACTTCTACCTATTTACTCACATATCTATAATTGAGCTGTTCCTAAATGAGAGCATTAGAGTATTCCTTTGAGTGAAGTGTGACAAATTTCTTTCCTACTTAATACTATTTCAGAGAGGACACTCTGGCGGAATATTAAATTCAAATGAATTTTAGCCTCTTTAAAAGATTTTTTTAAATTAAAGTCATCAATGTATGAATCAATATCAATTATCAATGTTTATATTAAATTCATCAATATAAATGTGGTGATGCTGGACAAACTACTTTGATTTAAAACTTATATAAAGGTATATGACTTCATATCATATTCCACTGCCATACAACAATATTAATATATCTCTACACCAGTGTAGGATCCGAACTTATTGGAAACTGTAGGAAATGGATATCCTGAAACAGAGACCAAGTACGGACTTCTTTGTCATTGCAGATTAACTAAATATTATTTTATGAACTTGCTCCTTTTCCGTTGCAATATTTGTTTCTGTGTTTCTAGGTACCATTTCTCCTTATGAAACAGATCAAAATGCATTAAGAAAACACTTGACAATATTGTAAATAGAACAGCTGAGCAAGGTTATCAAGTAAAGCAACTTGATAAAAGCAAGTAAAGTTAATTTATTTTACCTTTCTGTTAGTTCATGTCTCGCTACTGTAAGTAGAACATATTTGCATTCTAGATAATGTGACTGACCTAGGAATGCCAGTTGCCCAAATTCTGGCAAGAAGAAATTTGTTACATATTTAAAACGAGCAAAACTCAGCATTTTCAGGCTATAATATGGCAGTGCTAGAGCAGGCTCCACACCCACGGAACTGATGTACAGCTTGTGGTGGTATATCCAAGACTCTGAGGCAAAACAGTAGTTGATATATTTCCCTCTGGAAAACTAGAATTGATTTCCTAAGTTAATGAAACTACATGATGGTTTTGGCATTAACAAACATATGACCTACATTTTCCACAAAACAGGAGTCAACTACAAGCATTGTTTAAAAATACAAATATCTCTGGAAAAACTTACTGAAATAAAATCAATCAAATTCTATTTTAAGGAGGAAAACTCCCTAGATTTAACTGAAACTTAAACCAGGAAACATGTATTTGGAATAACTGTATAAGTATTTATATGATAGCTGTGTAAGTATTTATGGTTCTTGTTACTAAAGTTCAATACAAATTTCCAGAATTACATACTTTCAGAGGTCTAAAATAATTATGGTTACACATATTTATAGCTGTTTTGATCAGCAGGTAAGAAAATTAAAAGCACATAAACAGAATACCGAAGGAGTAGGTTTTTTGTGCATCAGATTTTTTCTTTTCATGACAATTTTTCAATGCTGAGATTCCTGCAATAGTCAGAACCTCTAAATATTAAAAAGAACTAGTAGGAAATCCACTTTGATATTTTTCCTCTAAACCTGCCTACATACAAGCTGAATTCAAACAGGTTAGATATTAAACTACAGGACAAGACCTACAGACCACTTGGTTTTATTTTACCTTGTATATAAATTAAGCAGGTGGTTAGGTTCTCATATATCTGCGTGTTACCTTTACAGCCATCCCTAATGCTGTTTTAACTTGGGTATTACTGGAAGAGAGGTGGGGAAAGGGGAGAAGTGAGTTTGATGGTACAAATTTTATTTCTTAAGGAGAACTATCCAAATTAAAAGAGGAAGAAAAAGGCCTCTAACTAGCAGTAGTTGCTTAACTACTACTCAGGAAAGAGGCAAGGAGTTGATGAAAATAATATATGAATAAATATATTCTTATTCTTCAAAATGCCTCCCTCACAGTAAATATTTAAGCATACGTGTAGGACATTGTAGAGGAACTGTCAATAGTGCCATCAGAGCTTGGTCTTTGGAAAATTTCATCGTCCAACAAATTTAGTAAGTCCCAAATTCACATTAAAATCTTCCACTTTGCTTGATAGTCGCAGGCAGGTGATCAATCCTTTTCCATGCCAGATCAGTCACTCTCCACTCTAACTCAGATGTCTCTCCCAAATAACTTTGACTTATATTATTTTTACATTTCTTTGTACATTTTTCTCATTGCTTTGCTGAATTAGTTGTGTTTATTTTTACCTCACTCTGCCAGCTGCACAGATACCACTAGCTGTGAGACAAAAACCTTCACAGCTGGAAACAGCCTAAAATAAGCACTGGGATGATGCCACAGATACACAGCATCAATTAGCAGCAGGAGCAGCTGTTGCAGCAAGCAAAGACCTTCCTGTGTTTGGTTTGCTCCCTTGTCATTTAGCATCAGATGACACCACTCCTCATCAGGATGCAGTCATTGCACGCGTGCTGCACAACAGTCATTCCAGCACAGAGGGCCAGAATAAGTCGTTGGAGCCACTTATATGCAGCATAAGCTCTATTTTGAGGCTGTAAGCAGTGCACAGGGATTTTTTGCTGGCCCTAATACATCTAAGCATCCCTTATGGGGAGCAAAGCACAGTGAGAGCCTAGTCACTGAGTAGCTGCCCAATTTTTAGGTGGCTCAGATTCATTAGAGTTCTCTGCCATCTCAGTGACACTGTCCCAAGGACAATACATGCCACAGAGGCCTCAAAAGTTACTGATGATGCTACACAAATCCAAGGGAGTGTTACTTGCATGTACTTATCTTTCAGACTGTAGCAAAGATGGTGGCTCAGGCTTCTGCTACTTGCTCGTGATTTCAGAGGGAGACAGAGGGAGAGAAAGAGGACAGGGATGAGTGGATGAGAAGGAGAAAGAGAGGGTGCAAGCAAGAGGAAGCAAAAGGAGAGAAAGAAAAGGACACATTAAACTCAGGTTGTAAATTACAGGCTAGATAATGAGCTTGTTTCAATAAATTAGTGTTTTTAAACCAAATACAATTATCCTCCCAGTACTGTGTGTGTATGCAGGTTCATATCATAATGACGTTGATCTACCGGGAATCCAAGACACCATCATGCATCAATCTATAACAATCCTGCTGTGGATCATGAACAGAATTACTTGAAATAACTTGCCAGCAAGACTTTCTAAATGAGAAAACATATGTAAGTACTGTGTACAAAGCATTTGGAGGGAACCATGACATGAAATGCATTGAAATAAGCTTGTCTAAGACAAGTTACAGCTTGGAAACACACAGAAATTTCAGTGCCTTCTAGGAAGAATGCTTTATAGGTGGGATTTTGGTGAGTAGGTGAATGGCATTAATTCTCTCAAACTTTCCTTCTCCCAATTCTCAATATATGCAAAATTAAGCATAAAAATTATTACAAGATTCCAACAGGTCTTTCAGAAGTACAAGCAGAGCATAGAAGAAAATAAGGAAATATTCAGCCATATTTTTGTGTATACATTGGAATAGCATCATCACAAAATACAACACTGTTTTAAAATAAGTTCTTTATCTTTGAATTGTTGCATTTAATTCTAAACATAGTGAGTTGTACTGAATCCAGCTTCAGATTAATTGAGGCTTAATAGTTTTAACTGATTCTTTAAGGAAAATCAGTAATGAAGAGTCAAGTCTCTCACAGTTGAATCACCAGGAAAATACAAAGTGAGGCATTTAATCTCAGATCACAATGGTACAGTTCCTCGAGAGAACCAGTAATCTTTATATTACTCACACAAATAATAGAGATTTAGGGGTTTCTTTTCCTTAGAAAGTATTCCTCCAAGCTCCAGTAAATGCCAATGCCAGACCAGGAGAAGTGCATTTTCCATGCCTAAGTGTTTCGTTCCTTCTGTATTTTAAAGCCACAGTGAAAATGTTAATTACCTCACCATGACTGTTTCGCAGACCATAATTCATGTAACTTCAAAAATTCTCAACAAGAAAACAAAATAAAGTCAAAAATGTCAAAATTTCTTCTCTTAACTTGCTAAAAGCAGTCCACAAAACTCAGCCATAATTTGCATCAGTTTTCAATGCTTAAACCTTCAAGATATCTGTAAAAAAGGTGCTCTAGATACTCAGAGCTGCACTAATTTTTATACCTACAGGTACCATGTTTTTGCTGAACCACCTTCATACTGATTTTCTTGCCTAAGACTGCCCAAAATGCTTGAGCTTCTTTTCCTGCTGAGCCCAGGGTGTTGGGTCTGCTTGGTCCCCTACCCCCTCCCTCACCTGGTGGTGGTGGCAATATCTTTTTCCCCGTTCCTTGACATCACTCCCAGCATTGGGCTGCTCAATGTACAGCAGCCAACTTCCTCTCATTTTAGAGGAAGAGGGTGATGTGACCTCCTCAGATCAGGCTGGGGCTCCGGTGGGACAGCCTGTCCAGCCAAGGCAGGAGGGTATGTATGCCAAACACAAAGCCTCAGTGTATGTGCAGTCCAGCTAATCGTGACAAGGCTCCTTGTTTCTGACATTTTTGCTGTCTGGAGCTTTAGCCTTTGAATACACAGCATGCAGCTTCTGAGGTTCATACCAATTTTAATACCAATTTAGCCCCACACTTTGTGTTAGAACTACTGTTGGTGATGCCAACAAAAGCATTTCTATTCTAGTTCTATTTCCTCCACTGTTTTAATCATCATGTTTCAGCTGAGCTGAAGAGCTAGATTAAAAGAAAGATGTTTCACTCACAGGAAATTATTATTGGCACAAATCCAACTGGTTTAAAATAAAAGAAGACTACCTGGTAGAAGTTGTTGTATACTTTGTGAAGAGGAAGGTTATGTGCAGGCATCCATACCACAAAACCTCTCCACAGTTGTAATCTGGCCACAGTTCTGTGGCAGTCTCAGATGAAAATCAAATGACAGAAGAGCTTCAGAGACCACATTATCTTTTATCCACCACAGGCAATCATGTTTGGGCTATGAAGAACACATGTGAGTGTGGAAGGGTGGGAGCACTGCTACCACTGCTGTCTGCACTGCGCATGATCTGTGAACAAACGGCCTCTCTTCCCTGGGCTGTCAGTGCAGGGCCTTTCACTAACACTAAATTCACGTAAAACTGCTGTAAAGTTTTATTAGGGAAAAAACACTCTTTAAACAGTTGGCTCACTTCTCTGCTGAAGGAAATCTTTCTCCTTGAACCATCAAAAGTGCTCAGACCAAGACAAAAGTACATTGGGAAAGTTTAGCAGAAACTGGCACCAAGCTGAACAGTCATTTCCACATGCCAAGAGTCACTAACTCCTTACTTTGGTTATAAATCAGGTGTGCCCATGTATTTTCTAGACTGAAAACAATGGTCACTGAGTTATGCCTGAGTTCATGCTTCACTCTCACACAAACCAGACTAAGCCAAGATGTTATAGAGCACCATGTGTTGAGTGAAACTGCTCTCAAGAGCTTATCAAATTAAACTGAACAATGTTACATTGCTCAGTGTGGTTCTTTTCTCTTTTTTTCCAGAGAAATAGTATGTGATTTTAACTATTATAGCTGAAAACAAAATGAAAAAGCCATGACCTTCTCTTTTATTTTCCACTTTTCTATTACCACATGGCAGGTAATGCAGCAGTAAAATGTTATTTAAAAAATTTACAAAGATGCGTAAGTGCCTTTGGAACCTTGGCCCACTGGGCTTTTATGGTTCATTTCACATATATTCAGTGTCTAAAAATATTTTAAGGCAAATAGATAGATAGATAAGGGTACGGAAGAGCCCGAGTCTCATTGTAACTTATTTATGCTGAAAATCTGTATGTGTCCTGTACAAATAGTACAAAAATAAAGTGAATTTCCCATGAACATTTTCTACAAAAGTAAAGTGCTTCCATGTACTTTTACACACTATGTATCTTTAAAAGGTTGCCTCCATGAATTAGATTCAAGAGGAGTATTCAGGATCTTGATACCACTTTAAGAACCCAAATCAAAAATACCAAATTCAAATCCCCAAAACTTCTGCAAGTTTCCACAAGAGAAACCTCCTAGGAGACTGAGTTTCTGCACAAAGAATAAGCAGAAGTGCTCAGGGCCTAAAAGTACTCAGCAATTTGATGTCTGTCTCACATCTAAATGCACTGACATTCCCAGACAAGGTTTTCTACCACCTACCTTACCTTCAAGAGCTGACATGTCAGATAAACCCCAAGGATGTCTAACCTCAGACAAAGCATGGCCATTCCTTCATTCCAACCCTTCTTATCCCAGTCAGTAGAAGTAGTAGTAGTAGTAGTAGTAGTAGTAGTAGTAGTAGTATCACAAGTGTTTCCTTGGGATCAGGGTCAAATCCCCTCTAGACTTCTGTATTTCTGTTTTCTTTGTGAGCATCTTAGCCATCAAACTGCATCAGACTGCCCCGTTCTGTAGAAGCACATCAGAGACATACCTCACCCTTCACACATAATTAATGGATTTATAAGGTTAGAGAGACTCATGTTCCTCTTCTCCAAGATTACTTTGGACAGGGGACAGAGAGGCAGCAATTCAGTAACTGGCAAGGCATCATACTCATTTGACAGTCATGTCCCTAATAGTCCTTGGTATTTCTTCCCATGGATAATTAGGGTAGCTCTTCACCACGCTCCCTAATTTTTTCATCCACTTAGAGAATGTGGGATTGTTGATGTCTATTCAAGGAGTGGCAAGACACTTGGTAGTTGGATGCGGCCTTGCAAATCCATCTTGATCAACCTCAGCTCACTTGTTTAAGGAACCAAAACTCTAGGTTTTGAGCCATTTATTTTATTTTCAGTTAACTCACTGAATCTTGTTTATCACTTTCAATAAATAGAACGCACATGTCCACATACCTTTAGAAACTGAGGCCTCAGCTGATTTTGAAGCTGTGTATTAGGGTTCTAAATTATTAAGAATCCATAGGAAATTTTATTAAATATGACTTCCCTCAATATTTGCAAAAGACTAAAATAGCTAGAGGTAAAAAACCTTAGACCTCATTAAATATTGTAAGATCTCACTCTTGCCTCTACACCAAAAACTGTAAAATAGATTATGTAATGTAAGAACAAACTATAATTGAATGAAGTGAGACTAAAAAATTGCAGGTTTATGTTCCCCCTAATATTAATTCTCTGCCAAAGCACTTCATTAAATGTCAGTTACAGGTCAGAGTAGCACCATAAAATAGTAGGATATGTTAAATAATTATGTACTAAGCGTGGGTCTATATTGCCTCACTTCACTTTGTGAAAAAGGTAAATGTGATTTTGTGAGGCAAAAATTCCATATCCACCAGACATTTATAGATTAGGAGAAGGAAACAGTGCAGGATCCCCTGGTGTTCTTCCTCCATAAAGTATTTTCTCAGGTTACATATGAAATCAGTGAAGCAATGGTACGGCTATTGCTAAAACATGTAGCTAGAAAAAATTAAAATTAAGGGAAACATAGAACTTTGTTCCTTCATAGATGAAAAAACATTTGATAATTCTTTTGTGTTTTCAGTAATTTTACTGCAAAAAGTCAGATGAGCAGTGTAAGGTAATAAGGAAGCAGGGAATATCTGGGTCTGTAAGGGCAAACATGATACTTGACTCTTCCCTAATGAATGGAAGAGTTAGTGCCAAAGAAGAGCAGTCATACCATGCAATAGTCTCCTTCAGTTTGTAGATCTAAGATATTCAACCTGGATCTGTGCACTTGACAGAAAAAAGTATCTCAGATCAATCACATTTTTGATCGTGGCCACTCTGGCCCATTTGTGTTGGCTTTGTGTTCATCTTACCCTTGCTAAGACAGGGCATGTTCTACCACAGCAACTAGAGCAAGAACTGATTATTTTTTAAGTGAATAGGCTGGTTGGGTTTTTTTTTTTCAATACACAGTTTAAAAGTTAAAACTACACTATCATCTAGAGTTTCTATTTTTTTTCTGATCTACTTTATTAAAATAAAATTGGTTGCCTTATGTAGAGACAGTTCTATTCAGCTTTTCTACTATTGAACACTCAGACTTGATAATTGGCTACCTTACACATGCATAGTCATAAATGAAGCTTAAAATGTGGTCCTTCACACTCAGCATAATTTGGAGGGAAAAGCATCCTAGACAGATGTCTACTCCATGGTTTATAAGAGTATGTGATACCATCCGCACTTTTCACAGCTAAACCCTTGAAAAGTGGGAGATTGACAAAAGGACCCAAACGTGAAAAGCATTCATTAAAAGATGTAAATAGCCAAGATCCGTGCTGTTTTGTTTCAATCTTTTTTTATCCTGTTGAAAACAGGAAAGCCTCCTGTCATGCAGGCTCAGGGATTTTCAGGGCCCAATAAAGGTTACTGACATTTTCAATTCATGTTTGTTTTCATTCTTCTAATCATGAACCCCGTGTCAGCCTGAGAAACCAGCTGAGCTTAATCCATAACCTTTTACAAGTGAAACATTAACTCACAGCATGTTCTGTTGTCTTTTTAAAGCAATACAAAAGCAAAGGGAGGGAAAAAAAAGAGCCACAACATACATGATAAAACATAGCAGCAGCCAAATGTGAAGGTTACTTGAAAGCAGTTACAGTTGTGGACAATAGCATATTTTTAGGTCATTAAATTCATCATGTTCAGATGTCATAACTGCTGTTTTTTTCACAAGAGTAATCAAGATAGAAGAATAAGGCAAAAATTTAGGAAAAGCCAAGTGAAGACTATCTAGAATTTTACCCTACATTTTGATAAATATTCTGACACATTTCCATACCATCATTTTTGATTGGTATTAACTACAGAGAAAATATCCAACTAGTTTCTCCTCTTTCATTCTACAGATTAACTCATCCCACTGGTTTGCCCTGCAAGTTTCACCAGCTGGGTGGACAATGCTTCAGGGTTTTATGGCAATACAGTGCAACAAGCTGAATTTTATACAAGGGCAGACTACTGACCACATATGGCGATCTTCCTGCCCCACTGAGCATGGGGAATGGCACACACTGAGCAAACCTAGAGAGAAGAACAGCTCTGACTACAAAGCACACAGGGTCAAGGGAGGATAATTATTTCTCCAGCTTGTAAAAGCCATCATGGAGAAAACCTGACCTCCCATGTCTCTGTTGGATAACAAATACAATCACATGTGTATTAAGGAGGTTCTCAAGTTACAAACTTTTATTACCCAGAACAAGAAACCAAGTTAATTCATAGAGAAAAATAAAGAAGCAGCAGTCAGAAGCTACCTGAAAACAGAACAGTAAGACATAAATAAAAAGGTGTCTGATTTTAAAAACCCAAACAACCCAAGATGAAAAGGGAGCCCTCAGAAAATGCAACTATTAAGTTTGAATTAGTGTATGTACCACAGATAGTTCCTGTGAAAAAGAAACTTAAACATTTGCTTTGTGAAGTATCGCTGATATATCTGGGATTATAAAGAGATGTGAAAGAAGGGAGATTTCATAGGATTTATTCTCCTTACCTGACCACCTGTGTTCAAAACATCTTTGGATTCTCTATTCCCATGTGATTGGATTTGGAGAATAGGCTGAAAAATCATAGAGGAGAGGGAAGAAGAGAAAGGGAGAAAGGAAATAACTAAAATGGAGGCAGAGACATGTGTACACACACACATATACAGTAAAAACCTAGAAGGGCCACTTCCTTGTCAAACCAGTCTAAAATATTCAGACATAATTAGAGAAAGCTGGCATGGGAAGACAAAAAGTAGAAGGATGTTACCCCACTGATGGTGAACCAGGATGTGATGCTGCTTCCCTGTCCAGGCTGCCTGACCATGACATTTTGACAGTACCTATGTGACTGCTGGCCACCACAGAATTGAGACTTCCTCTTTTAGCTCAAGGCTAAAAAAACTAAAAACATTGAAACTGAGGCTCACAGAAACAGCAAAGTATTACATTAGCTGCTGCATGTGCTCTCTTGTGCAGCAAAAAGTTTGGCATGGAGAACAGGACCCATCACCTGCATGCAAATCAGCAGGGAAATCAGTCCCTGTATCTGCAAAATGCTTTTCCCTCTGGTTTGTCAGACAAAATTACTGGTTAGGCTGGAGGCACACAGCCACAATCCCACCCTGTCTTCAGGAGCAGAGAGAGAACAGAGCTCCAAGCTCTGCTTAATTACCTGGCCTGCTCCTGGGGCAACATAATTAATTCTTGAGGACATAATGTAACATTATCATCAAATCCAGAATAAGTAAAAAGAGGCTTGGCAGGATTAAAAAGGCTTTTATGGCTGGGGAAGTACATATGAAAGAGAAAGAAAGTCTATTAACAGATGAGGGGGTGAAATTAATTGCAACTTAAAAATAGGTCCTGCTAAATGAAAAATAGAAGGAAAAAAATGAACTGAAAGGTCCACCAAAAACAACCATTGGTAATCACATGTAAGATTCTATGATTTAAATATTTACTTATACATTTTAAATTTGCATTTTAAATTTACAATTTAAAT
>VYZT01002794.1:35062-67430 GCA_013400735.1 Pomatostomus ruficeps
TATTTCATTTATCTTTATGTATTATGAGAATTAGCTAACAAATTTATTCACTCACTGATTATTATAACTTCAGAAAGTTCATCTGCATATTCAAGCATGACCTGTGATGATGTTGTAGCAGTTTCCAGATGCTTCTCTAGTTTGACTGATATCTTTGTGATCTCATCATCTATCTGATCTTCATGTTGACTAGCCTTCCCTATGTTATTACTCCCTTACTGCTTCCCTAATTTCTTTCCTGAAATGTTTTTCCATTCATACAAAGTGTAAATAAAATTGTCAGCTAGTTTTTGAGAGTCCCTTTTTCTTTGACTGTATTTCTACTACTAAAAAAACATTTCTCTTTGGGATTTATGTCAGTGTATGTGCTTGTCTCTTACACCATGTTCAGGACCATTCATGTCCCTGGTTAGCTGTCCATTCTCACCTCCAGACCTGACTGTATTGCATCTGTCAGTGCATACAGAACATCATGCTGTTAATGTGTCAGAGAACAGTTCAGACAGCCACACCACTGGAAAATCCTGGTCCTTTCATCTTTCAAAATCCTTTCACAGGAGGTTCAAAATATACTTAATATTCCTGTTGAAAAGGCATTTTTTAACGCCCAGTCCAATGGAATCATTCCTTCTCATTTGTTCTTCTCACTGTGGTTTGATACTGATGATAGAGGCCTGTGGTGAGTTCAGTGGCATGCTGTTAAATCTGCCAGCATCCCCCTAAACTTTTGAGATGAGGTGTCAAGTGCTTTCTAAATAATAAATAAAATGTGCAGTTAGTGGGTGATTATGTTTTTTAAGTTATGTGGTTTCAGCACTGTGGATGGTTTAGGTCTCTTCCCCTCCTCTGACATGAGCTTTCTGTAGCATGGCAATATTCCCAGCATTTGCTTCCTGTGTTTGTATAATACAAGGAGATTAATTTTGTTTTAAAGGGATGTCAGTAAGATGGCTCAGCTGTAACCCTCTTACATCCACATTCTTTATCATGGATAAAAAAATTCTCTTCATCCAGTCACAAGTGGCCAATTTAAACATTCATACAGAGTTGCAGGTTTTCACAAGATCAACATGAAAGCCATCAGCCAAATTTTGCAATTTTGCTGGGGCATTCTCTCTCTGTAGTGCTTTTCTGAGTTGCATTTTCTAATAAGCATGTACCATAAGTAGTGGTAGTACCTTGGTAAAACCTATGAGCTGTGTGGCTCTGACTTTTTTCTGTGTTTCCATTGTCTTAGACTGTGAGTAACTCTACAGGCTGGCAAAGTGAACACTGCAGAAGTGCAAACTATTACTTGTGGTAAGTTTGGCCACACAGACCTTTTTATCATTACTTCTCTCTTTGCTTCTGAAGCTGCACTCTCTTGTTTTGCCAACTTGGAGTTTATCTGCCCACTTGCCTCTATTGTTCCTGTCCTTTACCTGCTCTCTGTGTGTGCTTATTTTACCATGTCTCATCAGCTCAAACACCTGCATGATAGCATGGTCCAAAGGCCTTGGAGCAGAATGTGGGCTTTACAGGCAATATTTCACTGCATCACGAAGTTTTCACCTTTGAATCATTCACAATGCTCACACTCAGTGTGGACATCAAGTTCTTCCACTTTTTAAACTTAAAAAAGTCACTGTCTATTGAATATTCAATTTCTGGCCCTGGTTGAGTTTTTTAATTTTATCAGATTATGCTTCTAGGGTGTTAACTGAGGAGGGATTGGCAGTGATCAGGTTATCAGGACCATTATAATCAATTAAATGTCTTTCTGCCTTATTGCATAAACCCAGATCAATGTTCTCTATTCATTTTGAGAATCCAAGTCCTGTTACAGGAGTGACTGATGGATTTACTTGTCTTTTAATGGGCTTCTCTTGGCCCCAAGAATTAGATCACAGAATCAGAAAGACCAAGAGTGAGGAGGTGAAACAGCAATACAGAGCAAAGCAGAAATTTCAGAGGCTGGAAGCTCAGAAGTGGGTGATGTTAGGCTTCTAGTTCCATTTGAACTCCTAAATAGCAGGGCTGAAAGATTGATAATCCCAGTGTTTCCCTCAGCCTCAATGGGAGCTACTGTATTTTCAGCATCTCTGAAAACCCAACCCTCACCATTCAGTCCCTATGTGATTTAGTTGTTTGTGAACAACTTTGGAACAGATTTGGAAGCCTTGCCTAAGAGCAAGTGGAAGGAACAGGACTAAGCAAGGGGAGAGAAAGCAGCATTGGGTGCTATGAGATTGTTGCTGATCACACAATGCAGACGTTCAGTTGTAGTAGTTTCCAAAGGAAAAAACAAAAGGGCCAACATCTGGTGTGCTCAAGCCAGCATTTCTCACTCACCACATCTCCTGCACTCACTTCAGCTGTGCTGAAGTTAGCAATAGTCTTTAATGGGATATCACTACTATTTGTTCCCAGCGACAGCCTCCCAGAGGGCTGCCCCCATTTGCCAGATGCAAATTGTGATAATTAAAACAAAGCCCCCAATACCAGTGCCCTGAGTACAGAACCACATGTTTCAGGCTGTGCATTAGGCAGAACTTGAAGCAAACTGAGTCCAAAGTCATGAGGCTCTCTCCCTCATTAGCAGGAGGTGGGGTTGAAGCCGATGGGTATCCTTGATCTTTAGCATACCATTTATTTCATTACATCTAATTTGGTTGATATTATCAACATTATTACACTGATAGTTGTTTCAACTCAGACTAATTTAATTGATAGAAATCTTTGTCCTTGCTATTATATGAGACAATTAGCTCTCATTAGTTCACATTTCACTCATTTTCCACTGACTGATTGCACTACATACTGATATTTGCTATCAATATGTAATGCAATCAGTCAGAGGAAATGTTGGTATAGTATCTCTAAAAACTATCACACTTATCATTCTGATTGTCTTCAAAGTACCAATATTTTCCTATAACTTAATGGTTTCATAATGCAATGTTTTGTATTAATAACAATCTTTTTAAGGTCACACAGTTAATCACATACTGATTAAACAGTAGTTAACTAATGAGGGTGACAACTTATTAATAAATTGCAGATGATACATTTCTGTTATTCAGTTTAACCTTTAAAGAGCAGAGCTTAGACTGAGGGTTGACTTGTAGACTTTTTTCCTCTCTTTTCATATATCTTTCTGGGGTTACTTTTCCTGAATTGTAGTCATTTTTGTATGCTATTGTCACAGTCCAGCTATAATCATATGGACACCTTTAGCAAAGCAAGAACATGCAGCTGATTCTTCGCTACAAAGGTGAAGAGGTTACTTGAATTGTACTACCATTAATTTGTCCTTTAAGCACCTACAGCAGGGAGTCTGTAATGGTAAGGACTGAAGAACAAAGGTCTATCAGATTATTACATCAGATATGTTGAAGATTCAAAGAAAGAAAAGGGTAAAAGGTTTATTGTAACCAACTTTATATCATCCACTGAGCTTTCACTGAAGTCCATCTGAAAATGCACTAAAAATTTACTCCAAAAATTGCATACCTGAATTTCTCCCCTTAAGTACTTGTGTATCACTACTCACTGATGTGAATTTGTAGCTGTGTTTATAAATAATAAAGTTCCAGTCCTTAAGTTTTTATGAAGTACAAAATCCCTCAATATGCCATAAAACATAGATCATTCTGTGAAAAGTAATAGTCCAACATTCTCCAATATGTAATTTGTAAATCTCATCTATTCAATAGCAAACCCATTTAATCAGCTCTACAGTGAATCTGAAATGGACTCTTAATCTTGAAAAGTTAGCAACATAAAAAAGCATAAATTAAATGGTTTGCAGTTGGGGACTTTAAAAATTCCCTACAAACATATTTTAAAGATTAAATCCAAATTAGTCTTGTAATGCTAAATTTGATGCCAAATAATGACAGAGGGCATTTAAATTCCATAGTTACTATAATAATCTCTTTTTGAATCATGGCTTCCATGAACTGGGCTAAGCCTTTAGACAGAAACTAATTGCTACAAACATTAATTTTCAAGTCCCTTTTGTTTCCTACTGCAGGCACCTCTGGATGCAAAAGGTACCCAATTAGCAGAATTCATGGTTCTGATTGTGCATTGTGGGACTAGTATAAACACTGCTGATTACTATTCCACTGTAATGGTTGATTTTTATTTATTTTTTTTCTGATTGCTTAATAAGGCCGTCTATTCTGCATCAGATGCTGGCAAGACTGCTGGTGAAATCAGTTAGGTCACTTTTTCTGGTCATAGTAGCAGGAGGAGCCTTGTGATGGTAAGAGATGACTAAAGGCATAATTACAGGCTATTTAACCACATCTGTTTCCCCACTTAACATTGTCTGCTCAAGTTAGTTGTAGTTAAATAAATAAAAAGGAAAATAATGGTGAAGACACTAAAAATTACTATTACATGGGTAAAACTCTAGGGTTTGTTATAATTACAGAAAACAGAGTTTACCATGATTTTAAAAAGGCACTAATTTATATTAAAGAGTTTCTATACACATACACTCTGGCTGGTTGCTGCTGTTTTTACAGCCTATGTTATTTAAATACCTATTTGTACAGAAGAATTAGTTAAAACTAGAAAAAAAGTAAGATGACTGTTCTTACTTGAATTTTGCTGTATGTCCTCATTCAGTATAATTATGTGATTTTGGGGTTAAGAACAAACACCCAGAACACCACCAGTTCTTCTCAATGACAATGGTAAGAGCAGAGAGCTCTTGGTACCTCTATATATTTCTCCAGTCATACAGGGATACCGTTTTCACCCTTTTATTTTTGAAGGTAGAACACCTGTTGTCATTTCTGAATATCTTGCTGCTTCATGATTAAAAATAACATATAAATAAAAAAGTGCTGTCAAAGCCCAGCTTGCACAAAGACATATAGCCAAACAATCTAGAGCAGCAACATTTCTAGCTAACATCATGTTCTGTATGTTCCCTGCACTCTTTTGTTCTGTGTAGATAAATAATATAATGTAATCAAAATACCCACTGTAACATTGACAGAACAAGAGATAGCTTGGCTGGTTGTTGTAAACCTAAGTTATTGAAATATCAGAGCAAATACTGAACTTTTTCACATCCGTTCCTACCAACATGGAGATTTTTAGTTACACCAGTGCAAAACCAACTGAAAAATGGTGAAGTTTTGTCAAAATAAGGTAGGTGTCCTTACATGCTTAGACTAGGAGTCCTAGCACAAGATCATCATATGCTCTAAAATACATTTAAAGCAATATAATTAAGAAAGTCTATGGATTATAGGATTATGGCTCTATTGCTTTTATTTGTGTGGGTTTTGGTGGGTTTTGGTTGCTTGGTTGATTTGGTTTGGATTTGGGATTTGGTTTGATTTTCTGGTTTGGTTTGGTTTGGTTTGGTTTTGGTGTTCAGGTTTTTTTGACAGGCCATTGGAAATAAAGTGCAGTATAGTAGGAAAAGTAGGTTGTTTTCTTCGGGTTTCCAAATGCTCACTTGCTCTGGCACCTGGTTTTGCTGGATACAATGGACGGGAATGATGAAGCTCTGCATCCTCAGTTATACACTAGCACTATGTTTGTAACCATCATACCAAAAAGAGTCAGGAACCGACTACTCTAAAAGCAAAAATGCAATAGTAGGAAAGAGGGAGTAAGTAAGTGGTACAATCCTAATTTCTCAAGTACATCAGAGAAGAACATCCTTTTGGAGCTGAACATTCCAGGATCAGATGCAAGAGAAGGCATAAGAAGCGATGGCACTGGGATGCTCTGCTGCCAAGGAGCCGTCATTGCACCTCAGGCGCAGTGCAGGCAGAACCTGCTGATTCCATTAAGGCTGTAGAAGCTGCTGTTAACACAGGGTATTCCTATTGTGCAAACTGATCTTTGCTGGGAGATATTTGCTTGGAAACAAGTAGTTGTGACAGTGCACATCCCTATTGTGCATGCACATTTGTACATATGCGCTCACCTATGCACATACATGACATAAGATCACCAGCATGATTATGGAGGATTGAGAGATTCACTATTCTGCATACTGTAGAAGCATCTGTACTTCAATTACAGTCTGTTCCTGGGATTAGACTTCCTGCTTTCATCAGATTCTCTCTCAAGGCAATACATTCAACACTGACCTTATTCTTCATCTATTTCCACCATCTGGATAAGGAAAATGAGAGCACTGTTTCTCTTATTATTATAGCTCCATTTCATGATTTTTTTTCCTCTAATACAACAGCTACCCTTCTAGCATGTCTTACTCTTGGCTCCTTCCTCTACATGCCGTCCAACTGTAAGCAGCTAAGACAAATTTCCTCCTGTATCATTCAGTCCCTCCCTTTGTTAAAATCCAAAGCTTTGCTCGTGAATCGAAGACCACATAACAACTTTGCTTCAACTTTTTCTGCACTAACCAGTCAGACCTTTCAAAACAATTCTTGCAAAAGAGTGGGTTCATTCTTTAACCATTTCTAGTGAGCTATAACTAAACAGGTTTCCATAGCACCATTTACCCCCAGTAATTTTGGATGTTGAAATTCCCAGTGTCACAACATCCCTTCTGAGCAAAAACAAACAAACAAAAAAGCATTAAGAAAAAGAGACATGAATATGGTCGGTAATAAGTAATAAATAATTATAAGCTACCTATACATAAACACAGTAGGCAATCTGTGTCAGGGCACTATTTAAAATACAATTTTATATGCCATTTTCCCTGGGTAGGTAGGCTGAGAATGGACAGGACCACCAAATACCTATCTGAGACTGCACAGCTCTGCCAGCTGCTTTACTTCCTGCCCAAAATAGTGTGACTTACTGGCAGGCAATAGACCTGTAGATGACAGTGGACAATAGATTTGAGATATGCAATCACTTCTCTAGCTGCAGTTCTTTCTAATAAATTTATTTCAGGGAAATTAGGGCTAAACAAATCTTTTAGAAATTTACAGAAACAGATGTATAATCACTTTGGTCCAAACTCCAATTTTCTATTGCAATGATCAAGAAATTTTCTGTGAATTGACCTGTGTTTTTGGCAGACACAACAGCTCAACAGCTTTGCATATGTTACTGTTCATTTCCCATATAAAATATTCTAAACCCATTCTCACAGATTTGTTAATCCTTCACACTTACACAATTTTTCTTTCCTTCAACTTATTTTTAAAATTACTATTACAAGTTATCATCTTAATGTTTTTCAATACATGCTTGCCTAGTTTGCTAAAATGGTAGAGAGGGCAGGAAATTGTGATATCTGCTATTTTGTACTAACAAACATGAAGACTGTTTCTGGCTGTTAACAGGTGAGTTTTATAATAGACAAGGCAGTATTGGTTGGTTGGGTTTGGGAGAAGGAGAAAAGGTGCTCTCAGTTTTTTTGAACTACAGTAATAAGTAACAAATTTATCTGGCCTTTACTACCTTCCGTTGTTGCAAAACTTACTCAGATGGTGAATGTGTTCACAGCTGAGTCAAAAATAATCTCAATTCTTTGGAGATGTGATTTTAGTACTGATTACTGGGTTTTGGAAATTAATTTATCACTTTTTGAAGAGTTTGGTGTTGAATCACCTGTCTACTCCTGAGACACAAAAGTAACTGCATTTCATTCACAGGGTCTTTCTTCAGCATCTGTATCTGTAATATAAAATAATAAATAATATATATATTTCTTAGCCCCTACTCAGCAACATCCACAAACACTAAAATTATTGGTTTCCACCCCCATTTTAAAAAAATCAGATTTTTTTTCAGTACTACCATCCTCACAGCATCTGTCCCTGGTATTACTGTAGACTTTTATCTCTCTGACCTTCATCTCTCCTTTTCATTATTGCTTGCAGCATCCTCCATTTTATGGCACCCTGTATCTGCAGGCATTGCTAGTAAATTAGCAGATAGTTTTACTTTGCAGGAGTACAAAGGGTGTTTCTGGGTATTATGTGCCCAGAAGACATTTTTGTTTCTTAACTTTATCTTGGTAATTTTATATTAATTGTTGAAGGACAGTTATGGTACCTAATCATTTTTGTATATGATTTTGGCTTGTGTTTCATTTTTGGACAGAGTTATTCAGTTAAAGTCATAAAATCATAAATTATTTTTATATTATCTGATACTTATCTGATCGTTTCATTATGAAACTTTTACCTGGCAATATAAATGAAATTTACATTTCTCCTAGTGATCTTTTACTACTCTGCTATAAAACTGCCTTGAGTTAGTTTTAATTGTCTTTCTTCCAGAGAGCTGATGGCATCATTGTAGCCTTACATGTTTATAGATACCTACCCTATCTGTTGGTCTTCCTTTTTCTGTTTTGAGCTGAACAGAACAGTTGTTTTTGAGTTTTGCATGGCACTAATATATGCAAAATATCTCAAGCCCCTACTGTATTCCCTATTATATTGCTGCTTTTTTACCCCTTGACTTGACTGGCAAAGGTTTGCCTTTTCATAAAAGTACATTTTTTATAGTAAAGACATTCTGGTTTTGGATAGGGGAGGCGGGGAAGGTCCTCCAAAGCTATAGCATGTTTTTCCATGCATCAGTAACTTATATCAGCTTATAACCTCAAAAAGGATGGTTCTTACAGAAACACATTAAAATGGCCATACAATATCAGTACAAGCTTATTACTGTAGTCTTCTCTCTTACAGCCCTGTTGGACATTTGCCATTTTCTTATGAAGATTTAAGGATTTTACAGTTGCTAAATAAGGCTTCTTTCACACCCATGTGAAGAGAAGCAAGAATATAGTGTGCTAGCTTTGCTGTTGTTTAACATTGTTTTGTTTAATTTGTTTTGTTCTGATTCATGTGTCTGTAGGATGTGAATCACTTTTGCTGTTATACTCAGTCTTCCAGCTGAAGTCTCCATTCCTCTTCCAGATAGGCTGCTCTGTCTCATGAGCCTTTCCTGAAGGTACCACTTCGATAAATACAGCACCTTTACTCAGAGATGCTCACATACCCAGTAACTTGAACTCAACCATAATGTGTAAGCACTAAAGATGATTCTATATAATTAATGAAAACACAGAAATATCTCATGTGATTCCCACTGATCATAAATCCTTATTTTATTAAGTGTTTTAAGATTGAATGCTCAGAAAAAGTTTAGATACATAACAACAAAATATTTTTAAATAGATACATTTTTGGCTTCATACATTGGCTAAGTAAATTTTAAAAAACATATGTAAAAAGTTATTAAACAACAGACAAAGAGGGAATAACATTTTAAAATTAAAGGATGAATTATTATTAATCTAGGTCTCAATTTCAAACTTTATATTTTAAGGGAGAAGAGTTTGGATACAGCCGTTTTTTTATTTCCTGTGTAGTTTTTTATTTCTTGTGTTATTTAAATCTATTTCAATCTGCTCACTATGCCAAGCAGTGTTACCAAGCAATCAAAATCTGGAAGCATACAAAAAGTGTCATTGAGGACAAAACATATAGATCCTGTATTTTGAAAAGTATGTTACCCTTTTGTGTCAAAAATATTATCCAGCAACTTTGTTCCAACTGGATGTCTACCAAAAAAATAAGACAAGTTGAAAATCAGTGGAGTTAAACCCCTTGGAGAGATGTAATACTGTGAGCATAATTGAAATGTGAATAATTATTCTCATGCTGATAATTACCAAGTATAGTTTGATTTAGTAGTTACAGAGTTCACCTTTCACCTCTGGGTCTTGGATTTGATTTCTAACTGGGACTGTATGAAAAGAGTTCATTTATTTCCATCTGCCTTTTCCACCTCATTCACACTTCAAAAGTAAACAAGAATAAAAATAGACATGGACAGAAAGAACATTTTATGCCCCAAATCAGCTATGTAGTATGAAGTTTGGGGCATTATTTTTAATTAAATTTGACAGGGAGTATAATACAGTTTGGACCATTGCAAAAGACAAAATGACTGAAAAAACGCAAACTGAAAACAAAGCTCTACTCCTTCCTCTACCATTTCTTTTAATATTTTGAATATAACATACAAAAATTACTGTAGTGTCATAATGTAAAGATAATACATTCGTTGCTGTGCAACAGCCTCATAGCTATGAATCCAACCTTATCAACACAACATGAACACTTTAGCACAACACTTATCCTATTCAGTCTAACGCTTAATGAGAAAAGGAAATAAATTACAGTTTATACACAGGATTAACTACAGAAGTTCAAAAAAATGCATTAAGCAGACTCAGTGTTTTGATGCTGGGTTTTAATTAGCCAAATTGCCTCCATCTACCAGCCATGCATAGCGTGAAAAGAGTAATGATTGCTAGGTTCTGTAGGGGTCTAAGCACTTGGGTCTCTAACTTCGGGGGTTCAGAGATTTCAGAAAGTTCCACTCACTTTGCAGTGCACCTCTTTTACACCATGATAATAAGAGTTGGACAATACCTGAAGCCCTGGTGTAAAGTTATGAGGCAGTATGCAGTTGGGAGTTTAGGAAACAGTGACGCTTGTCTTATCATGAAAAGTGAAATCTCAGAGAGTCTTGCAGTGATAGGCAAAAATTAAGAAATAAAGATCAAAGTTTAGTAACAGTCATTGTTTATGAGACACTGCAATGAGTTTCCATCAATTATGTACCATTTACTATGGTAAACATTGATTTAATTTGTAAGTTGTGCAAGTCTGAAAAAACCCCACAAACACCAAAATCCACCATGTTTCCATCATAGACAAAGCTTACATTCCTTAATTGTATCAAGAAGATAATCCAAAAGAGATTTTACTTCATTCCTATCTGAAAGCAATACCATCATTATCTGTGCTCTTCTTTCTTAATTGTTCTAGATGCCAAGATAAAATGGGAAATTAAACCAGATCTAGGCATCATGAAGAGTGTATTTTAGAAAAATTAGATTCTAGTCCTTTAATACCACAAGACAGAAAAATAAATATAGTTAAAGCCTGGAAATGAACAGGAATTCTTCCATGGATTTCAGGAGCATTCAAGAGAAATTTGAAATAAAGGGGGCTAATAGCAAAACGTGAGAGTATTCAGCTCAGCTTGGAATTGAAATATGCAGAAAGTGCTCCAGTTACTGATGACAAGACCCTCCCATTGCTCCATTCCTCACCCCCTTTCTCTGGTTTTTAGTTACAAGTGCTTTGATTTTAAGTTAAAAGATAAATACTGTATTTATTTATCCTTTGTCCCTTTTCTTTCAGCAGTGTAGGGAGATATAAGTGGAACAGGAGGTACTAGGAGTAATGCAGTCAAGCATAAGGCCAAAATTTTTTGAAATCAAGGTTCACTAGCTCTGTTATTAAGATCTAGAGGAAGGCAGATAGATGGGAACAAAACCCTTGCCTTCTCTAGAATATGCCCATGCAGTTTCCTGGGGTTTTTTCAATTTTTGCTTAGGTTATGCATAGTTTTGTTTTTCTCAGAACTCCCCTGGTACAAATCAAATATGTATCTTACAATTACGACATCTGCTCCATTTCTTCTGAACACTTTGCCTGCTTGATTCCTTCTACGTGGTAGAGGCAATTTAAAGTCACTTTCTCTAACAAAAGTGCTTTGTGATTCTCTATTTCTCTCTATGCTGAGACAAGGTAACCCTAAGAGGGCAAATTAGCTACAAGAGGTTATGTAGATCCATTTAGGTTATAAAAGACCTCTGAGATCATTGAGTCCAACTGTTAACTGCCAGCACTGCCAAGTCCACCACTAAACCTTGTCCCTAAGTGGCACATCACAATCTTTTAAATACCTTCATTAGTGGTAACTCACCCACTTCTCTGGGCAGCCCGAAAAAATTTTTCATACTATTTTTTTTCCTCCTGCAGAGCTATTTGAGGCCATATCCAGTTGTCTTGTTGCTTGTTACCTGGAAGAAGAGACCAACACCCACCTGGCTGCAGCCTCCTTTTGGGCAGTTGTAGAGACTAATAAGGTCTCCCCTGAGCCTCCTTTTCTCCAGCCTAAACATCTCCACCCCCCTCAGCCACTCCTCATCAGACTTGTGCTCCAGACCCTTCACCAGCCCTGTTGCCCTTCTCTGGACATACTCCAGCACCTCAATGTCTTTCTTGCAATAACTGATCCAGAACTGGACACAGGATTTGAGGTGTGGCCTCACCTGTGTCCAGTACAGGGGAACAATCCATGCCCTGGTCCTGCTGGCCACACTATTGCTGATTCAGGCGATACTGCCATTTGCCTTCTTGGCCACCTGGGCACATGCTGGATCATGCCCAGCTGCTGTCAAGCAGCATCCCCAGGTCCTTTTTCACTTTGCATCCACTCTGTCCCCAGCCTGTAGCACTGTCTGGGGTTGTTGTGACCCAGGGGCAGGACCCAGCACTTTGCTTTATTGAGCTTCATACACCTGGCCTCAGCCCATTGATCCAGCCTGTCCAGAACTTTCTGCAGAGCTTTCCTACCCTCCAGCAGATTAACACTTCCACCCAACTTGGTGTCATCTGCAGACTGACTAAGCATCAACCCCCTCATCCAGATAAAGATACTAAAAGGAATTGAACACAAGACTGAGCCCTAGGGAACACCAGTAGCAATCATGTGCCAAGCGGATTTAACTCCATTTGATGACACTCTTTGGCATCACCCATTCAGTCAGTTCTATACCCAGCAAACGGTGCTCCTGTCCAAGCCGTGAGCAGACAGTTTCTCCAGGAGAATGCTGTGGGTAACAGAGTCAAATGCTTTGCTGAAGTCCAGGTAAAAAACATCTTTTCCTCATCCACTACACTGGTCACTTCAGCATAGTACATTCATTTATTAACAGAACAGTCATTTCTTTAACAACACTAAAAGTTGGTTTCACACTGCTAGCAGGCAACTCTATGGATGAGCCATACTCCCATCTGGAAAATACACGAATTGCTCACCATTTACCATGTCTACAGTTTTAAATGCTACAATGACAACACATAAAACACTAAGTGTCTTACCAAAAATGGAGAATTGTGAATTATCCTAGCTTTTATTTGTAAAGCATCAGGATTGGTCATTCATCCAGTGTCATTTGAGGGCCCTCCTGAGGATAAAAATATCAAATGAGTCTTGCATTTACTGCTGTGAAATAAATGCTGTATGCACCGCATAAAAAATGCAATAATATTGGCAGTAAAATTGCTAATTACATGGACATAATAATCTCTATGGTAGTAAAAGCACCTAACACAAAGGAGAAGAAGAACAAGATAATGCTGTGGCTGAGGGAGCACAGAGATGGGAGGAATGAAGGCATATAGAAAGAATCCTGCCCCAAGTCTCACCACAAAAGGACTAGATTCAGAGGAAAGGGATTGAAAGGCCTTGCTATGCACATTCCACTTATCTGAGAGATGTGCACAGGCACAGCACTGCAGGATTGTGCAGTGTGTGACAACCTGCCCATGCCCTGGTTCGTTCTCTGATCACATTTTCACCTGTGGCATTGCTAGTCACCTTTGAAAAAAATTACAAACCTGCATCAACAAGAGTCTTACAGAAAAAGTTACCTAGCAATTAAAGTGTATTTGGAAAACCTTGAAGTGGTAAAATGCATAAATCTGCAGGGAATGCCTGAGACACTGGAAGGAATAGGGCAGGGAAGAAGAACCCCCTCAGTTAAGCATAATCAAAGGCTTTGATATTAAATGTACAGCTGCTGTATTGCACCCACAGAGTTTCAAAACAGTTAATACAAGGTTTTCACTCCTTGGGCTTTAAAACAGGAAAAATACTAAATCCCAAGTGAAACTGTGAAAATAGAGAATCCATTAAAGATATTCTCACAGTAGGACACAACAGGCCTTCTATTTAGTGGCTCACAGATAATGGGTTTGCAAAGCACATAGTTATCAAGTAAATGACAGATGAAGGAACTTAAAATAGTGATTTCAAATCTGTATTTCTTCAGCCTTGCTTTATTTTTTTCACAGAAGTTTAGATGTTTAAAAGTTTAAAGAAGTTTAAAGAGGTTTTAAAATGTTTAGATGCCAAAGGATTCTGGCTTTGAAACTCGCTTCACACCTGCTTTACATGGGTATCTCGTACATCCATGATCTCTTTCAAAAATATAAACATTTCCACTTCTTCAGGTATAGCTTGACTTATTTGTGTCCCTGAATCCTCTAATTTCTAAAGAAGAGAGAAATGGTGCTAGTGGTCATTACACATGTACTCTGTATTATGTTTTTCTCTGCTGTTAAATGTCCTTGTTGATTTCGTAAGCATTTCAGTACATGCGAGGACATAGGCAAACACAGCATTTCAAGTGCAGATGCATGAACACCATGTGTCTTGCAAACACTGTTGCTTTTTGTTTGTACACTTACAACGTTTCACTAATACCAGCCTGTGCTTCCATGTGCAATTTTACATTTGTTTTTCTCATCTTTAAAACTCCACCCTTTCCTCAACTTGACTTCTAAAGAGTTAGTTCCCAGTTTTTATCCACCCTATTGATTTTCTTTCCTGTGCCATATATATGACCTTACAGTTACTGGTATTTAATCTTATGTCAGATGCAATTTTTCAGTCATACGCCTTCGAAGACCTCTTTTTTTTCTGGTTTTGTACAATGAATGTTCTAATCCTCACCCATACCTTTATTTTCTTTGCAATTATCTCACTGTTCTAGACCAGCATATGTCCTCACATGTGCAGCCAGCTCCACTGTGAAAGCTGTTGCCTGTTGTGCACTTACACACGTTTGCCAAAGATCCCAGAACAGTCACTTGCTCTGATGCCTTACACGAGTCCAGGCAGCTGCTCGGCCAGGACATGGAGCAGGCCAGCCAGAGGATCCCTACCCAGGCCAGCCAGAGCATCCCTACCTGGCACGATGCAAATCCCAGGCCCTGCACAGCTTTGTCTTAGGTTCGGCTGCTTCTGTGCACTGCCCAGCTGCAGCTTCAGACAGTAGGATTCCACTTAGCACTGAGCTGGCTACATGAGGGACTCGTAAGTTGGCTGTGACAGTCTTACTTGAAGTAGAAATACCCTTCATTTTTATATTAACTTTTGTTTTTGTTACTTCTTATCACTGTTGTGATATTTACTCTCTGTGAAATGACACAAACTTCCCACAATTTTTTCTTCAAACAAATGCAAATTTCTTCCACTTGATCAGCATTTTCCTTGTGTATATATTATAGTTCACATTAAAACTGAATTGAAATATTTTATAACATTGAAAGTACTGGGTGGCAAAAGGAAAATAAATTTACCTTGACCTGTCCTTTATCACACTTGGCAGACTCTATTCCAGTTCATCTGACATTTTGGCATCTCTAACTGATTTATTTTGGCAAATCATTGACTGAGTTTCTTAAACACCTGGGTTTTTTCACTGTTTTCTTTTTTTGTAAATAAGTGTGCATCCTCTACACTGCAACACGTTAGCTTGGTTAAAGAGCTTTTTCTCCATTGTTCCACAAACACTGTTCTGTTGCAAATGAAGCCGTAGGGCATTGGTTTTCTGCGTGTCTTTGTAAATTGACTCTGCTTTTTGTTGTTGATGTTGTTGTGTGCCCTCCCTCTTCCCTCTGTCTTCTTCATATTTCTATGGCTGGAAGACAAAACTGAGCTGGTTATTGAGACAGTATCATTTATTTGTGTTCTTTAAGCAGGCTGCAGCAGAGCCAGAAGATAATGGGCACCTCATTTATTCAGGCTTTGAACGATCATATTTAATTCCCAGTGACAGCTGTCTTCACTGTATTAGCATTGCAAATCAGCACTGTTTTGTAATGGCCTTCTATTGAACATGATTCAATTATGTGTGGTCCATAGCGAGGCAGGATACGGTCGTAGTATCTATAGCAATATTTCTGCAAGCTGCTGCTCTTTACACTGCTCACATTTAAGCTGTCTGTTTATCACAATGCTTTCCTTGAACTACACTGAACTCTCTTCATTTTGCAGCGAAATAAAGAAGAATGAATATAATTTGTAAAAGCAGTTATCTGGTCAGACATATTACATACCCCATGTTCTTTACGCATGCCTGGAATCAGGAAACACTTGTTAAAATAATTTTTAGTATACTTAAAATATTTATATTACAAAAGTCATTAAAACAGATTTAAATTATTATACAGTGTTAGATGCTCAATGATGGCTTGAAGAAAAATTGTAATAACATACCAAAGAAGTAAATTTTGTGTTAGTGTCATAGTTTTCCAAGAAAAGGGCAGCAAGGCTTAACTTTTATAAAACAAGTTAAAAGTCATAAAATTTTAAAAATTGCTATTTCAAAAGGTTTCAGAAGTCCTATTTCATTTACTGAGGAATGGCTAAATCCTGTGCCCCATATATTCTACTCTTTCTGCATCTTGGGCCGACGTGTGCATATGACATTTCAGACTATGCTGTTGAAAGCCTGAATTTCAAGACCATAGCTTAAAAGGTATGTGTGTTTGTTATTAAATAAAAACCTTTATAAATTCCAATTCCACCTACTGTAAGGTAAGTTCTCCTATTGTGTTAGGCAGCCTCAAAAAGAGAAGCTTCATCTGCACAAATTCAGCAAATACATGCTTCAGTCAGTGCAAAGCAAAGCACAACCCTTACTCTTTTCTTCAGGTTTTCCATTCCTATATTCTCCACAACATTTATTTTTTTTCTTGCAGAAATCTCATTATACACAAAACAACTGTCCCCAGCCCCAGGGCTCTCTTAGTACTTTAGTGACAAACGCACCTCTAGCAGAAATACATTGTTTATTCCACAAACTAGAGTGCTGGGCCACTATTCTAAATTATTTGGTAGGTCAACAAGATGGACAGTTTTTTAATCATATACTAACCTTGAACTGTTTAAAGATACTTTCTAGGTAATTGCAGCAGAGGAGACGACATTCCCAGTTTGAGGTTGGTCCAGCCAAAGATGCCCCAGGAGTGGTGGAAGGTCACAGAAAGCCACACTAACCTTAGCACTCCCTCCAATGACACTGCATGGGATACCACTGTGCATATACCACATTTATCCACTTTTTAAAGGATTACTTAGGGATTTTTTTTAAGTCTACATTCAAACCTTTCCTCCCTGCTCTCTACTCCAACAGATTCTGTTGTCTTTTTTGCAAAGATTTGATACATATTAATTTCTTGATTGCATTCCTAACTTCATTCATGAGATTCTACTACATTTTTGGAACCAAAATCTTATGTGAAAATAATGACTGCTTCATCACTCACATGGGGGTTCATTGCATTTTTTTAAAGAAAGTCCCATTTGTTGTTCATGAATGGGTTTTTTTATATATAGTAAATTGTACACTTACCTACCTGGGAAACAAACTGGAGTTCATGGAAGCAGTTGGATTTTTTTTATCATGCCTACTGCATAGGAAAAAACTATACATGCATAAGAAAATACCTGTGCATGCTATTTTTGCATGTGGTCCTTCATGAAGCTACTCCAAGAGCCTAACAAGAATCAGTTACATTAATAGGGTCTCAGTCCTAAGAGGTATTTAGGGATATATTGCCCATAAATTACATGCAGTGCCGAAGTTTGCTCTGCTCAGATATCCAGAAAAGGAAAGTGTCTACTTTTATATTACACTACTTGAGCCTTTCAACTGGCTAAAAACTGTTTACAAAGGGAATTAAGTAATATGGGTAATGGATAATGGCATAAACCAGTCTCTACCATACATTTTTAGAATCACATTCTCTAAACTCTTCACAGACAATCAGAGATTTTTAAAAATTAGGAGGAAGTTGTTCAGTTATTTTCATACATTTTTCTCTTTTTTCACAATATTACCTTGAAAGATTTAAATTAAAACTCTTTTTCTTAATAGAAACTAACAACAGGGATAAAACTTTGCTTAAGGATGAATAATGGAACAAGGTAAAAGAGCAAAGGAAAGCAAAAGCACACATTACAAGCTCTATAGGTAAGAACACAGTGAAAGGCTTTATAAAACAAAGTGAAGGAAGAGCAAGATCTTATCTGTGCCCTTCAGTTCTTTCTCGCATTGAAAAAAACTGAAGAAAAACTAATTTTTGGTAAAATGTGAATTTCCATTGTGCTTAGTAAAAAATTCGACTATGTCAGGCATGAAGAAAACTTGTACCTATCTGTCCTCAGTTTGACTGGAACAGAGTCAATTTTCTTTCTAGTAGCTGGTGCACTGCTGAGTTTTGGATTTTGTATGAGAATAATGATAACACACTGATATTTTAGATGTTGCTAAGTGGTGCTTACCCTAAGTCAAGAACTTTCAGTGTCTCATGATTTGCCAGTGAGGATGTTCACAAAAAGCTGTGAGGGAGCCTGGCCAGGACAGCTGACCAAACTGGCCAAAGGGATGTTTGCAACACAGAATGTCATTCCCAATGTATAAACTGTGTTGGCCAGGGGGGCTGAGCACTGCTGGAGTGCAGGCTGTACATCTGTCAGTGGATGGTGAGCAACTCTATTGTGTATCACTTGTTGTTCTTGGGGTTTATTACCCTCTCTTTTTTTTTTTTTAATGTCCCTTTTCCTCTTCCTTCTCCTTCTCCCTGTTATTATTATTATATTTTACTTTGTTTCAGTTAATAAACTGCTCTTATGTTACCCCACAGGTTTTACCTTCTTACAATTCTCCTATCCATCCCACCGAGGAAGGGCATGGAGTGAGTGAACAGTTGCAGGGTACTTAGTTGCTGGTTGGGGTTAAAATGGAACAATATCAAAATATGTCTCTTTCTTATCATGGTCTCTCACCTGAGAGGAATTACACTGTGACTAAAAAGGAAAAGCCAGTGAAATGTCTGCACTGCAGGACGTGCTGGTGGGGCTCCCAGTGGAGCGTAATGCCATGCTACAGCAGTCTGTCACATGGATCTTATTGTATGACCCTTCTAGATCATTCTCAGGTGCACATTTTCGGATGTTGACCTTTGCACAAAATATTTTTCGCTGTTTCTTTGCCTAGGGAAATGTGGTTTCTGTAACCACAATATCTTCCTCTCATCTAATTTCACACACACACAATCCCTATTAACCCAAATTTGAAACTTATAAACAATTGCAATCCTACAGGTTTCCTGAAGACCAGCAGTTAGCAATAAAGTCTAAAAGACAGGAATGTATGTCTGCCCCAGAAAAGCACAGATAGCGTCTGCAGCTGCCAGTGCAGCTGGCACAAACACTGACACGAGGTCCATGTATGGCCCCCACATTACTGCTTGGTTTAGGACACTAGAGAGGATTTAGAAAGAGGTGGAAAAGGGGCTGCAATAGTGGACACAGTAGACCTTAATCCATAGGAACCCAGCCTCCACTGATTGTAGCACTCAGGAAAAACCTTTTTATTCTGAAATAAGTTAGCTCTTTTTACATGAAAACTACACAAACAAAACATCACCTCCTGAGTGTGTATTGCTGTTATGTAAGAGTGGTTACACTTAGAGTCAATTACCACAGAAAACCAGGGAGTTTCGTTCTATATTGCGGCATGTAATGGATACTAATGACAACTTCCTCCACCTGTCATGTAATTTGGTGTAATTAATGTAATTTGTTCTGGTAATTGTAAGAAGGTCAGGATCAGAGTTCATGAAATACGAATCACTTCCACATATTTAATATTTATCATCATGTGCTACCCACATATGCCATTATTATACAAATAACTTAATTGAGAAACAATAAAGGTTTCTATAAAATAAAATAAACCTTTCATAGAAGTAAGGAAATGAAAAGTAAATCACATAACACCTTATTGTTCAGTCAGAGGCACATGTTCTGTAGCATGCATATAGCATAGGCCACCATTCCAAAATGTCTAGAAGTGCCAGCCTTCCAAAATCATTACTTATCAACTGCACTGCTGTAACACTTTGTTTATGCTACTTTCCCCTGCCTCAGATGACTTCCTTTGCAAAGTACAGAGGAAATTAATGCAGACATCAATAGTGGAGATAAAGCAACCAGCATTGCTCAGCTTGATCTCAGGAGACTGTGCTCCTGCTCTCATGTATTAGTCTTAGTCAAGAAGAATATTAAGCAGGGATTTGGAGGATAATGGAGTAGATTGGGTCTGCTTATAGGGATATTCCCGTTTCCCAGCTGAAGGGTACGTATAGGAATACTACAGGCTAAAAAAACCCAAATGTGTCTGCCTGGAACTTCAACAAGTAGATGGAGAAGGCTGGGCTTCAATTAAGTTTTCTAAATCTGATCGCAGATTTTCTGGCCTTCCTTCTGCATCTACATTTTTGATAGTCTTCAGATTTGTCTCTTGATTTGAAAACATGCTTTCTGATATATTTTCTGCCAGGCTGCATGTAGTAGTGCTGTTTTCCCAAAGCTATTGTTGTTTGTGATGAATAGGAACTACTGGAATAATCTGTACTGATGCTAATTCTCATCTATTTGTAGTGCTGCTGCCGCCTAGATACATAGTAATTGTTCCAGAGCCAACTGGAGGTTGGTGTTCACCTGCAGTCTTGAAGATAAGGTCCTAAGTATGCTGCAAACAGTTGTGAAAAGCCTCAAAAATTAATCAACAGCTTAAGTTTAGTGAAGCAAGGGGGGATGGATTTTGCAAAGCAAGGGAATTAAAGGTAATAGAAACACAGGAAGGAAGATCTTGGCAGCACTATGAAGAATTGTCAGAGGAGCAAAATTACAACAAAAGACAAAAAGTATGCCACAGTAATGGAATCACAAGATAATGCCAATTTCTGCTACATGAAAAGACAGGAAAGATTTGAAATATTGCAGCAAGAATCATCAAGACAGCCTGAATGGGAAAAATAACCCACATGGCAAACCCTTGCTATGTGCCTCACTGACAAGTCTAGAAGTGTTCACATTCAGAAAATGAAATTGCAGGCTGGAATTAGAATCAAAGGTTAGCAGCTATCTCTGAACTGAACATGAGTTCACAGGCCTCTTGGAGGCTGTACAAGAAAGTTGGTCTAAGATTTCAATTTGGAAAAAATAAGTCAAGACTGGAATAGAGAGACAGGCTTTTGAGGCCTTTTCTAAAAGGTCATCAAATTCATATTTGCACAGGCAGATATGTAGAGATTCAGTTAAGAAAAACAGACATAGTCCATGCAGAACCACTATAAAAATTGTAAGAATGCTGAATTGGACAACTTTTTAAGGGAATACTTCCTAGAGCATTCAGAGATAGGAAACAGTTAAAAGAGGCCAGGAACTGAGCAAATCAAAGACTGAGAGGGATAAAGAAGGGATACTATAAAGATGGACTTCTTGCTCACTGAATTTATCAAAAGAGGAGCTGTAGTGACAGAAGGAAATATCAGTGAAATGTAGATCCTTAAACCAGATGAAGGGGATCAAGGTTAGAACTAGAAGGCAGAAAGGGAGTTTGGTAACAGAGCATTTATATCAGGCAAAAGGAAGGGAAGAAATAGGTGGGAAGAAAGGTTTCATCGTTATAGAACAGGAATCTATTAACCCAGCACTGCTGTTCACTACTGAGACCCTGTACCCACATGCTACATCTACACATTGTTTGAACACTTGGTGATTCTACCACTTCCCTGGACAGTCTGTTCCAGTGCTTGACAACCCTTTCAGTGAAAAATTTTTTCTATTATCCAACTTAAAGCTCCCACAACACAGCTTGAAGCCATTTTATCTCATCCTGTACCTTGTTACTTGGAAGGAGACTGACCTCCACTTTCCTACAACCTCCTTCATGTAGCTGTATAGAGTGAAAAGGCCCCCCTGAGCCTCCTTTTCTTCAGGGTTATCAACCCCAACTCCCTCAGCTGCTCCTCACAGGACATACTCCCTAGACACTTCACCAGCTCCACTGCCCTTCTCTGGACAAGTTCCAGCACATCAGTCAGTGTCTTCCTTGCAGTGAGGGGCACAGAATCAGACACAGGATTCGAGGTGTGGCCTCACCAGTGCTGAGTNTAGGTCCTTTTCTGCTGGGCAGCTTTCCAGCCACTCTGCCCCCAGCTTGTAGCACTGCCTCAGGTTGTTACGACCCAAGGGCAGGACTCAGCACTTCACCTTGTTGAAGCTAACACAACTGGCCTCAGGCCATGGATCCAGCCTGTCCGGATCCCTCTGCAGCACCCTCCTGCCTTCCAGTTCATAAACACTCCCACCCAACTTGGTGTTGTCTGCACACTTGCTGAGGGTGCACTCAATCCCCTCCATCCAGATCATCAGCAAAGGTATTAAACAGGACAGGCCCCAACACTGAGCCCTGGGGAACCCCACTAATGACTGGCTGCCAGCTGGATGTAGCTCCTTTCACCACCTCTCTCTGGGCCCGGCCATCCAGACAATTTTTTACCCAGCAATAGGACAGAGCACCTGTCCAAGCTTCTCCAGGAGAATGCCATGGGACACAGTATCAAAGGCTTTGCTGGAGTCCAGACAGACAATATTCACAGCCTTTTCCTCATCCACTAGGCAGTTAACTGCTCCTCAAAGGAGGTCATGCTGGCTGGGCCTGATCCCCTGCTTGTCCTGTACGTGCCTTGTGATACATTCAAGGTAATCTGCTCCATAACCTTCCCCGGTCCCAAGGTCAGGCTGACAGGCCTATATTTTCCTTCCAACCCTTCTTGTAGGTAAGCATCACATTGGCTAACTTCCAGTTGTCTGATACCTCCCTGGTTACTCAGGACTGATGGTAAATGATGGAGAATGTCTTGGTGAACAATTTCACCAGGTTTCTTGGTGAATAATTCCTAGGTGGATCCCATCTGGCCATGCAGACAGCACAGAATCTAGTGAAGCCTGAGAATTATTTGGGAAAGCGCAATGTATCCATTTGGAAAAGATTCTGCAGTTACTCCATCTACATTCTTTTGCAAGTTAATTCCTACAGCAGCTATCCTACCCAAATAAACTGATGTCTGTGTAGTCACTAGTTCTGGAGTTTTTGGGAAACTCCAACACTCCAATAGCTTCTCAACATTTTCTTAATATGATGTAATGAAGGCTATTTCAATGAACCTTCAGCACTTTAAAAGGCATAACTTATCAAAGGTAGTTACTGACAACAATGCAGTCAATATGGGTAAGTAGGAAATAAATGCCTAGATTTTAAATTGAAAAACATGTGTTTGATTCTTTAGATATACAACTCATAGAGGTTTTCTTTGCCAAGAGATTGCACTGTTTAGGGAGAGTATTTTATTTTTTAAATTAGTTTCTAAAAGCAGAATGCCAGTAGACAATAGCAGTCCATATGAGTTAGAAAAACAAGCAGTCAGTCTACAATTGCTGATGTAGGAACGGACAAGCTATTGCTTATTGCTTACTAAGTTCCACTGTTAATAAATGATTTAAATACTAATATGGAGAAGTTGTGGCCAGTGAACCCGAGGCACACTCCAGTATTCCATAAGTGAGTGTTATATTAAATTTTAACTTGTATTAATTAAACCTCTAAAATCTATATACTGTCTAAATAAATATTTTTAGTTTGAATTTAATTGCTCTTCATCCAAACTTTAATTATCCATTTCCTGGATAAGAACTAGGAGCAAAAGCATATAAAATATTATAAAATTCTCTCTTAGAAGATGAAAAGAAAACCAGTTTTTCCTAGGTCCTCATTCTTCTCTATGGTATGTTTTTTCTGGAATGCAGTTTGATTTTCTCTTACATTCCTTTTCTCTCATATAGATTCTCTGTACTTGATATATGGTAATTAGCAATCACCATTTTTTAAAAGGCCTCTAGGAGTACTTTAGATAGAACAAAGAGAAGCTATTTCGAGAGCAAATTCCCTGACTTCTCTGTGGACAAAGAAGTCAGATTAGCAAACTGCCATTACGAAAGAGGGTCTCCAGCATTTTCTCAGTTTGGTTCAAATTAATGGTTGCCAACTAAAGCAAGAAGACTGAAGCTGAGGAGTTAAATGAGATAAAACTCTTCAAATGCTCATGAAATGCAAAAGCCAATAAAATAACCTGTTTATCATATTCCAACACAATTAAATAAACATGGTGTTATTAACACAAAAAAACAATCCTCTGACTTTCTAGGACTTGCCTGTTGTCTGTCTCATGAGCACCCTGACCACTCAGGGCTTAGCAACACCACCAGAGGTGAGTGCTCTGAAAGTAAAGCCTGTAGCTCTGCAGCTAAAGAAAACTCTTATTAACTCAGAGCCCAACAGAACATATGACACAGAGTCAATTATTTTATGCACTCCAAGACTTTTAGAAAAATAACCTATTTTGATTTTAAAATGCAAAAAAATATAGATTGCGCCACCTAACCTTTCCTGTTAAAAATGGTCACTTCAAAGTTACTGCCAATGATTCAGTGGTTTTTTCCACAAGCTCTCATTTTACCACTCTCTCCCATTGGATATCCCCACTCCAATGCTCTAGAACAATGGTTTTTAATAGGATCTTAAAAACTATTGCAAGAACCCTTGTCCACAAATGCCTGTGTTTGCAATTGACAACTGCATAGTTATACACACCCATACATGCAAGCAAACAAAAATCCCCAAGTGATTGTTTTATTTTACTATATTTTAAAAAAAGGCAAACCACTCTGGAATAAATAAATTACCTTCAGTTTATTAAAGGCTGCAAACACAGAAACTAAATAATTTTAAACTTAACAGTCTACAGGTCTCCAGCTTGGTGCAGTTCTGTGCATCCTAACAGGGTGCACTACTACCTGTAACCAACAGTTGGCTGAGGAACACTCCTGATTTTATCTTCAGGGAAAATCCCTCTTGTACAACAGTGCCTTAATAATGGGAATGGACAGGGAGGGTTGCAATGGGTGATGTCCTGGCATTGTGGTATTCAAGACATTCATATTTTAAATACATTGTGGCACACAAGATTCAAACAATATACATCACGTGTGTTCGACTGATTAGTAACAGTATTTTAGGGTTATTAAAGTCATACATATCCTTTAATATAACATATTAAAGTCATATATATCCTCAAAACTCATATCCATATACCTATCCTTTTGCTTCTTTTCATTAGGAAAAAACAGATTAGTTCTGAGCTTAAAGAGCAAATGAGTTAAAAATCAGCAATGTCTTCCTAATGAATATTTGTCCTTATCAGATTGGAGGCTCCTGTAACAATTACTATGTATCTAGGCAGCAGCACTACACATGAATTTGAATTAGCATCACTAGATTATTCCAATAGTTCTTATTCATCACAAACAACAACAGCTCCAGGAAAACATAACAGTACCACATGCGACCAGACAGGGGATATATCAGAAAGCACATTTTCAAATCAAGAGACAAATCTGAGGACTATCAAAAATGCAGATGCAGAAGGAAGGCCAAAAAGCCTGTGCTCAAATTTAGAAAATATAATTGAACTTTTTAATAATATCTGACAACTCCATCACAAAATCTCTTATTTGTACAACCCAGAAGGCTATAAACAGAAAATCCATTCAACCAGCGACCTTGCCAGAGATTATTGGCAGGTAAAAAAAAAAAAGCACTATTCCCTGCCACATTCTCCAACACTGTTATTGCTCTACTGCCCTATAGAAATGTCATGCAATTAATAGAGGATAATGCATGTTAAAATGTGTCCCATACATGAAAAAGTATAGGGAAACATAACTAGTATTAACATGAAGAATATTTTGTACCGTATCTCCACTATTTTGATCCTAGAAAATGAAAAGAAATATGCCTGTTCTCCCCATTCTTACTCCAGTTATTAATTATCATCAGTTTAATTGCATGTAAGCAGCACTAGATCCCACATTTATGTTAAATTGTTGAAGTTAAGTTTCACAACTACACACACAAAGAACAAATAAGTTGTTTAATGCATTCATTATGGGTGGCTACTTTAGAGGAAAATTCTATCAACTTTGCTTCAAACTTGAAAAATCTGAATTCAGACGGCAGAAACTGTCTCTACTAAGAGAAAGAGAGAAATCTTTTAAAATATTACCATCTGAATATTTTTAAAAGAATTGACAACTATTTTCCAGTATTTTGTTCCTAGGTAGGAGAGGAGCTATTGTTTATACCTTGCTTTTATCAGACTCATTTCAGTGGGCCAGCATTTCTGTGACTGTACAAACAAAAAAACAGCCTCAAAGCAAACTTGCAGAGATAATTCACCAAGAAAAAAAGTTTCTATTTTTCCATTCTCAAATGTTTTGAGGAAATATTTCTTCCCCTCATATTAATTTCTTTGTTAAAATAATTTCCAAACTGTATTATCAAGTTTAAATACAAAATCATTTTCAAGTATGGTCAAGGTTTGCTACTTGCATTTTAACAGCATGAAGAAACGAAGCCTGTGGGTCTTGGATGTTTTATTTAAAATTGCAGAATAACAGCAGGAACTGAATCCTGCTCTTTCTTTTCGCCCAGTACTTTCCCTCCACTAGCCCACAGAAAACAAACCTACACTGATACTATCTCACCTTGACTGCACATGAGGAATTTTTCCATTTTGAGTATTCCTACTCCAGCATAAATGTAGATCCCATTTCTATTCTGGTTTCATTGAACTGTCATTCCAGGAGTTCAAGAAGTGAGTTCAGCACATTTCTGTAAATAACTACTTGATTCCACCAGATGCAAACATACATCAAACATAATCAGAAAGCAATTGGCAGTGACTATGATGCATCAGACATGCCAGAGCAGATGAGAAAAATGTGAAAAATTCAAGACAGTAATTTTGAAGTCTAATCCTCACTGATACCTGGATTCAATTTGTATCTCAATTTTTGACACAAATTCCTCAAAGTATCTAAATGTGGACACTGAAGCACAAACAATGACAACTGAGCCCTGCTCAGGGAGAAAGAGAAAATGTTCTCAGAGTCTGTCCAAATCTCAAAGGTCAGGATGTTTATGCAGTGCTCAGGACAGTGCTTCTCTTACACCCCAGGCTTACAACCTGACAGGACCATTCAGCCCATTGCCATTGTGCAATAGGTCCAATACCACCAATATCCATCTCCATGTGGTGTTTCCAGCCAGTCCAGCTTGACGCAGATACTTGATATGCTACTCTTACAGCTGGAACCTATCCAGATGCACACACTTCATCACATGACACCAGCGCCATGTCTAATGCGAGACCTCTCATCCTGGAAACAAATGTCAGTACAAGTCCCAGCTCCATTAGGAAGCTGCCTGAGTGGCGGGGCATCCATTCAAATGAGCTCTGTCATTCTTTAGCTTTCAGAAGTGAATATTCCAGAAAATACAAAAGTACCTGTTTATAAATTTGAAATTGCTAGGAGAACACTTGGTTCTTGGCACTTCAACTCAATATTTCAGTTACTGATAACAACTTTAACAGCCAGCTTTTCCATTTTCTCTTGTTTCTCCCCTGACATGAGCTCTAAGGGCCTCATTCTTCCTCAAATATTTAGGGCATTTTTTTTCCTCAGTATTCTCAACCAGCAGAGCAAATTCAAACTGTATCTTTCTCAGCTTTGTGGTCAGGAGAATTTATTTTCTCTCCTCAGGAAAAACCCTCAGGGTCTTTCCATCTCTCGCAGGGACAACTCTGCTAACATTTTGCAGACCTTCCATGTGCCAATTCAAAAGCTGCAGTTTTGTTCATGCTGGGCCTTGACACAGAAAGGATCATTGTCACATTAGCTTCGAAGATCTGTGAAGACACCAACATTCTCCAACCAGGCTGTTTTCTGTTCCCACAGAAATCACCCATTTAGTGGAAACAGACCTTGAAATAAATGGAAGTCTGCACATTCATACAGTAATAAAGGACAAAAACCACCTGGATTACTGTTCTTCTAGTACTATTTTGTAAGCATAAAGATATTGAGAATACTTAACTGTTCCTTCTTTCCTAATTTTGCTTCACTAAAGCAAAATCAGAGAAACTGTAGAGAAATTGAATCAGCAACCCTTGCTAGATTGTGGATGTATATCTCTCCCCTTTGTCCTTAACCCATACGATACTTACTGAGTCTCAAGTAGTGTATTCTATATTTATTCCTTTTTCTTAGCAACATTGAAAATATTTGCATACCATTACATACATGATAAATGTCTAAAAAGGATCATTTAATAGAAGGTTTTGGTTGCATTATTATTGACATATTATTGATCCAGAAGTGCTCAGTTATATGACATTTAATCATGCCACTCAAATGAAACCAGTTTAGCTTTTATATTGATAATAGGCTGGGATAAAGGATAGCAGAATCAGAGCTAACATATTTAGTATTGAATAAACCATATTTTCTAGGCTGCTTTACATAAAAACAGATATGCTAGATCAAACTAAAAACCAAAAGATTTTTCTCAGCTAGTGGCCCGCAGCTGATGTTAAGAAAAAAAGAACACATGAAAGAGGGAAAGTAGAACAGTAGTTGCCAGCTACTTCTGTTTCAAATCATCCATCTCATGTTTAATAGTTCTTCACAGTCTTTCCTTTACAAAATTGTTTAATCATTTTTTTAACTTATTTGTAATTTTGGCATCCAATGAAGATTAATCTCGATGTGTAATATTGTTATGCAGGAAAGGGCTTTCTTTTGTTTGTTTTAAACCTGCTGCCTAATAGTTTCCTTGGGTACCCCACAGTGAGTAATCATTCCCTATTCAGTTTCTTCATGTCATTCATAATTTGCTATTCCTTCTTCACACCCACATTTTGTTGTCTCTTTTCCAAGCTGAGGAGTACTAGTACACTGTTATATGTCTCACAGCATTTATTCTGTACCTCTAACCTTCCCTCTCTGCTCTTCTCTCTGCCCTTTCTAGGTCTATTTGCCTCTACGCTTCCACAAACCATTTACCATGTTTCCATCTCATCAATATACACATAATCAAGCTTTCTGATGCTTTTTTTTTTAATCACTATTCTTTCCCAGAACTTCCTAATATTCTGTTTATCTTTTGACGATTGATGAGATTTGGGCTGATGTCTTAAAGGAATTAATCAGAAGAGTTTTGAGATCTTTGCTAATTTAGAGTCCGCCACTGTGAGCTTCATCATTAAAACTGTTTTTCCCTCAGGAGGATTACTTAGCATTGATTTAGTCTTTTCTCACCCAACCACTCAAGACTAATTCCTTACACAACTCTTTACAATAAGATCTGGCTATCTTGAAAAATTTCATATCAGCCAAAAATTGTCTCATTATTTGCACCCTTTGCTAGACCAATTAAGAACATAGTGAGTGGCATACAGCTCCATTCATTCATCTATGAAATCTTTCGGAAAACAATCATCTGGCCCATTCCTTTTTTTTCCCCCCTGATTTTTAACCCATTGCTAATTCAGGAAGAAACTTATTCCATATCCCATTTGTGGAAAGATGGCTGGCAGTAAAATCAGAGGAAACTGATAAGTTATATTCACATCCCAACAGGAGTTACAAGGGTACGGAAATTATAGGGTAAAATAGAGCAGCTAGTCCCCAGATGGAAAGCAGCTGGCATGCTCCATGGTGGTTCCTGATACAACTGCAAGCACCTGCTAAGGGGGATGGAATGGAGGGTGGAGCAGAGCAGACACACCATGGGCTAGGCTCTGATGAAGTCCTTGCAGGGAAGGGAACTGGATGGGACTTTGCAGCTGATGAAGCTCATATCACCTGTCAGCCAAGGGAGATGGGGAAGATGTCCTGCTGCTGAGCCAACAGCCTTGGCCAGATCTCTCTCCTTGGATGAACTTGGTTCATTGTAGCCTAACTGTAATATTAACACACACCTCCACCCCAAACTTACCGCCCCCAAGGTACGACCAATACAACCACCCCTCACTGGGGTGAAGCACCTGTTGGATATCCAAGTTGTGCCAATCCTTCTCTGTTACAACACTTAATAACTTAATAACTCTGATCTTTACTATGATTTCATCCAATCTCCTCACTATGGTGTCCAGGCCCACTAACAGGTTTAAATCTCACACCACACAGGTTCTTTCAAAAATCTGGCTTCACAACTATTACCTTTCTGCTCCTTAGGCAGCAAGGCTGATGTAAATCATAGTTATCCTTCACAGGATATGTTCAGCAGTTTAGTTTTGATTTCTGCCAGGATTCTCAGATTAACAGTTTATTCCTGTTCATTTGCTACTATACATATATAAATTTTTACAGCAGCTAAGTTGAAGGTCCTTAATTTGCTCTCCACACAAAAGAGCTCTAGTAGAAAAAAAATAAAAACCAAACACACTTCTTTTTTGCTTTTTCTTTTTTCATTTAGGATTATTTAGGGTTTTTTTGCTAAAATTCTGTCTTTCTTAAATGTTTCTTTTACAGAAACATTATTTTGTCATAAGTAGAGAGTCAGACTCTCCACTTCTTTTATTTTATATGCTGTTATTACTTGTGCTGATACTTCTCAGCAAGTTAAGGCTCAACACTTTTTTTAGTCTCTTTCAGAACAATTTTACAATATTTTGCCAGGGTGTTCTATTTTCTCATTTAGGTAGACATTCCACAGTGGTAGACATTTCTGATAGCTTTAAAGTCTTCTGCAAGGATTTCACCCTTCAGACTACTTTACTTGATTTCTTTTGAGAAAGGTTCATTTGTACGTGCTTTCTAGTTGTAAATTGTATTATGGTGGGCAGATGGGCAAGAAGTTGTGTGGGTTTTGCCTTCCCTGACAGTGAATTTGGGAAGACTTCAGCCAGTATTGCAGGACAGATCATCATTATGATTTTGGAAAATAATTGCAAGAATAAAATAAATTTTAGTTTCATTATTATTTTTTAATAATCTCTTGTGCATTAAGATTACAGCCTTAAGGATTGTAACCACTGATGGATAAGTACACTGTATGGCACATAGTTAAGATCATAATCTAATTTAAATAATTTCCATTAAGTAAGGAAGTAGAATAAAACATATTCTGTCTGGGATTATTTGTGAAATATTATATTATTATCATCTTAATCTGTTATTCTGGGTTTTTCACTGTTGTTTTAGAAAGTAATCTAGTTTCTGAATATGACTAAGCCTGCCTTTTTCATGCAGTTGTAGGACCTTTCACCTGGGCTAAAGATTAGATATTGCATTTTATCATTCAACATAAGTATACAAAATCTTGCAAGGAAAAGAGACCTTTGTTATCATTTCGGCAAATTTTGTTTTACAGATTATTAAACTGAGAAATTGACCAAAGAATTCTTTGTTATTTGCACCACTGAATAATAAAAAAAAAGACAATTGCAGTTTCCTAATTAAATAAAGGTCTTAAAATAAACTTTTACTAAAACAACAAAAAATTATGCATGTTGCTATTGACATGGCTGACCTCATAGAAATTATTTCAATCTGTGAGCAATTTGTTCTCATTCTTTGTACATAATGTGAAAAGTTCCGGGTTTTTTGTCAGAAATACCTTTGCATTCTCACTTTTAAGCATAGCAAAAGGCAAAATAACCAAAAAAGAATTACCAAACTAATGTTTCTTCTATGGCAGTAATTGCCACATTGTACTGGCCATAATAACATAATAATATTCCGTGGATGGTTAGTTTTGGTTGATCATACCAGATTTTTATTTATATAAAGTGCTAAACAACATCTATCTTCTATGTCCATGTTTTACAAATTATTGTGGCAGACCCCAAGTTATTTGAAGACATTGTCGCATGCATGGGCACAACAAAAAAGTCACTTTCAGTGAATTTGGAGCAAAACAAATACTACGGGTGAGAATTTCAAAACCAGTGTTTTAACAAGATGTGCTTCAATTGAGTGTGTTTTATTTAATAAAGCAAAAGAAGGACAAAACTTTTAAAATCTCAATTTTATATAAATACTGTCTTGCATTTTTTGACTTTTTAAGTTTCTGAGAGTTGCTGCAACAAGAGTCAAAGTCAGCAGATGACTCAGCTCAGCATAAGCCGTCTTCAAACCAAAGGACCATAGAATATTTAATCTTGCAAAAGACCTCCAAGGTCATTAAGCCTGACCTTTGACCACACATCACCTTGTCAACTAAACCACAGCACTACGTGCCATGTCCAGTCATTTCTTGAACACTTCCAGGGATGGAGACTCCACCACTTCCTGGAGCAGCCTCTTCCAATGCTTGACCGACCTTTCAGTGAAGAAATTCTTCTGATGTCGAACCTGAACCTCCCCTGGCACAGCTTAAGGCCATTTCCTCCTTTCCTCTTGCCAATTGCCTTGATTGGGAAATGAGCCCAACACCCAGCTGGCTACAGCCTCCCTTCAGGCAGATGTAGGGAATGATAAGATCAGCTCTGAGCCTCCTTTTCTCCAGGCTGAACAGCCCCAGCTCCCTCAGCAGCTCCCCATCAGATTTGTACTCCAGACCTTTCATCAGCTCCATCGCCCTTCTCTGGACACGCTCCAGCACCTCAATGTCTTTCCTACATCAAGGAACCCAAAACTGGACACAGGAATTGAGGTGTGGCCTCATCAGTGACCAGTACAAAAGGACAATCACTGCCCTGGATCTGCTGGCCACACTATTTCTGGT
>VYZT01002795.1:0-23832 GCA_013400735.1 Pomatostomus ruficeps
AATAATAATAAAAATAAATAATTAAACTTTAAAAAGGATAGCAGAATCAATTTATTTACATGCAGTAGGCATCACGTTAAATTGTCTTTATATAGGTTGTGTATCTAGAATAGTCTCTGATCATTTTTAATACCCATTTTCTTCCTTTCTCCCCATGATTATGAGGAAAGTTGAAAATCTCATTAGAATTTTATTTCTTATTTAAAGCACCCATTTTTTGTTCACTCGTGCGTGCAAGCTTGTATGTGTGTATCGTGCTGTGTGTCTTTATAGTGGAAAAACAAGGACAAAATACATTTCGGATTTTTAATTGGGAAGAGATGAGATGGTGCCTCATACACAAGAAAAATTCTTGTACTGGATTTAGCAGGTTTTTGTTGTTCTTTTTTTTTTAAACAACTTCTCTTCAAAAGCACTTCGGAAGTGGCAGCAGTGGTGCTGTCTATAAGTTTTCAAAGAGGGGACAGAACCAATGCATTGGTTTAAATTCTGGGTTTCTTACTGGCCAGAAGGTTCTCACAGCTGTCAGGAAAGGGTGAGCAATGCCCAGATCACCACGCCACGCGCTGCACATATTGTGTAGCATTAACCACACAACAGAATTTTGCAATGTTTTCATTCCATTTATTTTCACAGCAGGTTCTAATTCCATTGCGCTGTTTTGTCCCACAGGGGCCTACGAACGAACGTGCAGCTATTTGTGCAGGAAGACCAACTCAGTGGTGGTGTGTGTGGGGTAAGTGAACCAGCCCCGACGCTCTGACCCGGGCTTTGCAAGCCTTTCCTGCACCAAGCTCCGTGTAAAGCACATTCAGTGCCTGTATTTAACGATCCCATGCCTTTCACCAGCACTACATCCTCTTGGGAGGAATTAGTCAACTAATCCCCACTTGTTTATTTCCAAATGAAATCCATTACAGTAATTTTATAATTTGTAACCACCACGAGGATGTTTTTGTTTTCTAGAGCCGTATCCAAACCCCCTTAGGCTGAAAGCCTGAAGTGTAACTGTTTCTCCTGAAAGCACAGTTGCCCAGATCCCCAAATACTCCTTTTAGAAGTTCTGAAAAACGCAAGAACCTCATGAGCTTAAAAGAAGAGGTTACACACCAAGTTCAACATATCCACCCTCAAAAGAAATCGATACACTTGACTCTATTGTCTTAAATTCTTCACTAAGTTATACTTGCAGGCACGATGCATTTCCATGAAGAAATGGAAGCAGGAAATCCACATTTAACTTGCAGTCAGCCTGAGATGACCATTAAAAGTATTTCTCTGATGAGCTGTAATGCTTTTTAAAGGAAACAATGTATAAAAGTTCAGGAAAAGAGCTGATGTCTTAGGAGTTGATTACAATGACACTAATTGCTGTTTTACATTCTAATATAGTTGAGGAACCAATAACTCATTGATTCTATTTAAAGAATTCAGCTTCCAAAACACTGAAAACCTTTCAGATTTTCATTATCAATTTTCTCTGCTCATATTCTCTGACAATCTGTTATTAAATGTTCACTTCATTTTCTAACTGGAATTAATGATAACTGATTGACACACCTGCCTTGCCAGCCGATTCCAAAACAACTCTCACGTGCCTTCAGTCACTTATAGGTCATGTAAAGAAATACTTTGCAAAGGTAGAGCAGAGTACTGACTCTCCCAAACATGAACAGTAGCAAATAATACATCCAAAGCTAATTTGGATCAATTCTATTGTTGCAATTATAATCTCCGAGTATTTTCCTGTCTTTTGAGAGACGTAAATGAATTACAAGATTCCATCGGGCCCAAATGACTGTGCTGAAACACTTTCACTTCTATTCAGGTACCGTTTAGCTCCCGAGCACCCGTTCCCAGCCCAGTTTGAGGACTGCCTCACTGCTGCCGTCCACTTCCTGAGGACTGCACCGGAGCATGGGGTGGACCCTTCCCGCGTTGTCGTCTGTGGAGACAGCAGTGGAGGGACACTCACGGCTGCTGTTGCCCAAGCGCTGGTGAACAGAAGGGATCTCCCAAAGCTGAGAGCACAGATCCTAATATATCCTTTTCTCCAGTGTGTGGATTTAAATCTGCCTTCCTACCAGCAGAATGAGGGAGTCCCCATTTTGCTAAAGGAACGAACCCTTGTTCTTGGCTTGAAGTACGTTAATAAAGACTTGTGCCTCATCAAAGACGTATTTAAAGGTTGCCATGTTTCTGAAGATCTGAGACTGAAATATCAGAAATGGGTGAGTCCTGACTACATCCCTCAGGAGTTTAAAACAAGAGGTTACAAACCAAGTCCAACATATCCACCCTCCAAGGAGGTCTGTGAAGTGGCCGAGGCCATGTTTGACCCTGTTTTTTCACCACTGTTGGCTGAAGACAGCGTTATTGCTCAGCTCCCTGAGACTTTCCTTTTGACCTGTGAGTTTGATGTGCTCAGAGATGATGGACTGCTGTACAAGAAACGATTAGAGGACCACGGTATAAAAGTGACCTGGTGCCATCTGGAGGAGGGATTCCATGGAACAGTGTTCTTGGCAATTTTTGGTAGGGTGGTAGGATTCCGCTCTGGAACTAAAGGCCTGGCTAAGATAGTAAATTTTCTAAGACTGATGTAAAATTCCATTTCTTGCTTTCTTTTCCTGATTCCTATCTCCTATTGCTTACAAAGTTCTTTTTAAAAATCTTCAATTTTCCTTTTCTTAAATCATCACATTAAATTTCTGCACTGCATCTGTCTTCTTTCTACCCAGCAAGTTGATCCCATGATGGCCTTTGCTTAATTTTCTCGCAGGAGAGGCAAAATCAGGTGAATTTACATTTCTTTCCTCTACCACCTCTTCAGTTTTCTCTTGTAGCCATTAAAGATCTCGCCCCTCTAGCAAGGGGTTTGCAATGTGGGCTGGTTCAGTGAAGTCCTGGTAGTATTGGAACACAAACCACGTTTGAATAGAAGCTGAGGCAGGTAACAGGAGGTGAATCTCCAGGATCAGTGTGTAAAGAGGATGGTCAATGACTTAGGAAAGCCTGGATGTGGGGAGAGCTGAATTTGAGACAAGCTTGAAGAGAACTGAATGTAGCAGGGAAAATGTGAACATAGATAGAAATTAAAGAAGGGGAAGAGAAGGAGAGGAAGAGAGGGAAAGGGCAGGCCTGGAACTACAGATGTTATAACATGTATTGGTTAAGGAAAATAATATCTATTAAAAAATCATGCATATACATTTTATATCTAGGTTAAAGATATGTGGGCATATAAAGTAATACCAGTTCTTAAAAATGTGTAGGCCTGCACTGCCTAATGCAGGAAGGACTTTCCCTTTGAGGGACAGTGTCAAGTGCCATTGCAGAGAAAGGAAAATGACTGAGAAAATTAAAAAAATAAAATCAAAGTTCAGGTCCATCTTTAACTGTTTACAACAAGAGATGAATGATCAAGCAAACCAATACAAAATAAAATGGCATAACAAAGGTGTAAAGCTATTTTCTCAGAAATGAACTCAAGTACTGCCAGAAATGTCAGCAAATGTTTTAAAGACACCATTCTGAGGTGGATGTATAACTGTAGAAGAGTGTAATTGTTCTGGTTTTTGTTTTAGTCTTATATCCTGAATTAAAATTATTTATCAGGTCACTAGACTCTATTGTGTTAAATTCTTCAGTAAGTTCTACTTGAAGGTGGGATGCATTTCCCTGCAGAAACAAAAGAAGGGTGAGGATGCAATTTTACTGACAGCCAAAACTTCTGACTGTCTTTGTTTAAATTAACACCTGGAACACTACCCACACTAAAATTACCACCATTCTCATTAGGGAAATTTCTAGTTTATAATTTACAAACAATACTCTCAGTATCTGGTATTATTGGATGTGTTTTCTGCCCTCACTGGCTCATTTTAACTATAACCAAACGCAAGGATGCTGCAGACGGTGGTGGAAGACAAATGATCCAACAGCAGGTACCTCACAGCCAAGGGAAGGGCTTTGCTGCAAGGCTCTGCACGGCTGCGATTTGCATTCAGCACATGAGCAAAGAAAGCCTGCCAGAACAATAGGAATGACATTTAGTTACACTCACAGCGCAGTCAGGAGAAAAGGGAAATTTCATAGGGATCTTCCATGTGGCATCTCTGAATGAATACAATGTGAATAAGCAAAAAGCCCAGAAAATCTTCTCCAGTGTTTGCCTGATTTCTAAGCACAGACTCCGACTGACACTGAGGTGACAGCAGTGGCAGTTTGTCCATAAAGTGTCCATAAAGTACACTCCTGACCCTAAAATACACAACAAGTCAGACTAACCCAAAGGCTGACCGCTGCCAAACCTCTCATGGGTGTTACACCCCAAAGACAGTATGATGAAAATACTACAGATTCATTTTTTTAACCCTGAGCTCCTGAATTACTGATGAGGTTTTCACTATGGAGAACTTAGGAAAATACGATGTTGACAAGAAAGTTTCCTTAGCTGGGGGAGTTCCTTCCCATCTCAACAAAACAAGTTCCTTCCACAAGGGCAGGTGAGGTCCTCAGGTGATACTTCCCTCTGGATTTGCACCCTGAGTGAAGCAGCAGCCCAAGCCACGCTGCCCTCCAGGCAGGAACAGGGTGTGGACCAGGCTGGTCCATCCGGAGGAATTAACCCCAGAGAATGTGGGCACGAGCCACGTTTCTTCAGCTGCCCTCTAGAGTTTGGCCCAAGGGCAGTAGAGCACAAATAAAACCATCCAGGAGCAGATCAGAACACTGCCAAAACCTGAAAACTGGTGAGATGCTGGGAGCTCAGTGCAGCTGGGAGGGCTGGACACTCTTGGAGCAGCTCTGTGTGACAGGAAGATGTTGAAGGGAAGGAAGGAAGGAAGGGAAAGGAAGGAAAGTGCCCTGCGCTGTTCCATCACCAGGTGTCAGCACCAGCCGAGTCTGTAACAACCTGGCAAACCTCTGTGCTCTGGGCACCCAGTGTGAGTGCCTGAAACACATCACCAGAGGTCAAACTGTGGCTTGATTTCAATATTTTACTGAACCTGTTCTCATGCCTTCATAGCCTGAAGCTGTCTGTTTAATGACAGAGCACATTTTAAGCCGTAACAACCTTAGATTACCTGTTCTAACCAATCAAGTTTAGAATGGTGCATTACAGACGTTTACAACTTCAATTATCCTCTGCTTTGCTGTCTTTACATCACCTCTTTGTACCACTCTCCTTACAACTCACATACCATAGCAAGTGTTCTTAAAATAAACAGGCAATTAGAAAACGTTCCAGATTTACTAGCTCTGTTATTTATAAAAACTGTTATTTAAAAACACTTAACACTTTTCTCTGCCTATGATGCCCATTCTCTGTACTGCTCAGGCATGATCCTGCAAACTCTGGCTGTTTTCATTGCTGTCTTCCTTGCCTCAGTTATTCACTGTGTTTGCTAATTCCTGTGAGAGTGAAGACACTGCTAACCTGATTATTTCAAATACTGAGACTCAGACAAACCTGGCAAAATAAGGGCAGTCGCAGTTGTTATATCTACATTCAAGCAACTTCTGATTTAATAAGATTCATTTTGGTGTGATGACCTGCCATGAAATCCCAAGTGGATGTTCCAGAGCAGCTTTTTGGGATCCATGTCTATGGAGAATTCATTCACTCTGAGGAACAGAACTGCACAGCAACAGAGACACAGACACCCAACAATCCATCCACATTTCCAAATGCTACTTGACAAAATCCTCCAGCTGAATAAGCATTTCAAAAATGCACCAGCTCTGAACCGCACAACACAAGATCTGAATTTCCCTCACTGAATGCTAATACGTAACTTTTGTCCTTTTTTTTTTTTTTTAACACAGTACAGCCTTTTACTCCAGCATTTGTTAGCAGCTGTTTAGCCCAGGAGTCATTTGGAAGGGACAGACTTCAGAGAAGAGGAGGAAGCAAGGAAAGGCTAAAATAAAGATTTATGACAGACTAAGTGGAAGGTGACTTTCTGTTGTAAGAGCCAAACATACAGGAAGTAGCTACTTATTTGGGTGGGGAGATGGAGATAACAAAAAGGGAGGACACTGAAAGGCGGGTAGGAGGCAGCCCAAATGCAGAGGTACATGAAGCAAATACCCAGCACTTTTAAAAACCAGTGTGGTAGAGCATGCATTAAGCTGTGATTTCTTAAAGCTTCTTATTGTCACAGTGAAGGGCATATTGAATCCATCTCACAGATCAGAAGACTCAGGCTTACAGGCATGAAGAGCTCTGAGATGCTTTCAGTCCGTTTTTTACATAAAATGAAGAAATGTGAACTGGAGGATGGCAAGTTCCTCCCATGCTCTACTTGGTAAAAACAAAGTCAGTTAAATTACTCTACAGATTCTAATTGTTCTGCTAAATTTCCCAGAGAAAATAAGAATAACTTTAAAAAGCAAGACAAATTATATTTACCAGAGTGTTTCATTTTGAAATGAACATTAAAAAAATAAAGACTCTATCAGCAGCTATTATTTCTGGGTTTAAATTTTCTTTGGAATATATTATTTTTTCCTGTTTTCTGTTTCCTGCTTATACCTGCTGGGATCGATACCTCAGTCATCACTGCTGACTACTTTACCATGCTTTAGTTACTCATGGAAGGATTTCCTGTGTTACAGAGTGGCTCTGCAACAGTCAGCTGACTCCAGGTGAACTGTGGTGGAAGCAGCCTGCAATCACCAGAGAAATGTGTTGCAATGTTTTACAGACTGCACAAGAAAACCAGTAACTCATGCCACTCACAGAATTCATTGGCACCAACTCCCCTGAGCCTCCTGCCTTGCGTGGCGTTGGGTTTGCCAGTTCCTGCCTCTTCTGTTAATAATGAAGGGAAGTTAACGAGTTTTACACATTCTCAGCCTGCAAAGCCATGTGTGATTCCCCAGCTGTAGAAGCCTTAGGAAGCCCACAGGGCTGGGTCTGGGGAAGACTGCAAATACCACATTTCTCTGGATAGGTATCGTTATTGCACTTCCCCTTCCCATCATTACTATAACTATCAGAAATGTGCTGAAAAATCAGAGGAGAATGAATTTCTGGATAGGCATCGTTATTGCACTTCCCCTTCCCATCATTACTATAACTATCAGAAATGTGCTGAAAAATCAGAGGAGAATGAATTTTAGGATGCATAAATGGAGGCTTGCTGATGAGAAAATGGGAAGAATTTACCCAACTATTGTCAATTTTGTACTCATCAAGCGCTACATTAAACAACATTAAACTCCAGCGACACCAAGTTCAATGAATAAAGCATCAATTTGTGAGCTCTGAGTAGCTGTTTTATAACAATAAAGAACCACATGAGATTCATGATTCTCATTACAATGTCAAACTGCAGACTGTGCTCATTTTCTCTGGTTTAGTGGAATCTCATCAACCTTTACTTAGCCCAAGGCTGTTCTCAATAGGTAAAGACTTTGTGAAAGTTGGGGTTTGGGGATGAATTTGCTGAAAAATAAAAATATGGCTATAGCAAAACACATCAAACACTCACCATTTAAAGAATTACCTCTCTACTGCCAGAAAGAGAAGCAGCCTTTTTGTTTGCAAAGGTACAAGGTACTCACTTCATCCACTGGGCTGAAAGGAAATAAAACATTCTTTTGACAATTTATCACCTCAAAAACAACTGAAAGCCCTCACTGAAATCCTCACTGAATGTTTTGTAACAACAGTGACCATAGCTATTCCTGCTCATCCTGTGGGTACAGGAATGGCTGGCTGGACTGGAAATAGCTGGAATATATGGAATACATGGAATATAAAGCACCAAGTATCATCACCCAGTTGTCAATAAAGCATCCCCAGAAGGACCAAGCAGCTCTCAGAGAATGGGATTTGCTTGATTCTGGAAATCACGGCCATTGTGTGAGCAGGACAGGGAGGACTGAGGTGCAAAGAGCACAGAGGTAGAACATGCTCTGAGTCCACATGCTGAATATCCTCCAAGAGTAACACATTAAGAGATTAAGAGTAAAACATGAAGATTTATTTTGAAACATTACTTCACCAACATTTCTTTAACAACAGCAAGGCTGTAATGCAGAACTGAAAGAATTTTGTTCAGATTGTCGTGACTGTACAACGGAGGCTGTAGACAACAGCCAGGGCATACCATCAAAAAGCAAACAAACAAAAACCCCAAGCTATCCCTTTGTAAAGTTATTTTTAGATAAAAAGAGAGTAAAGCAATTTCCCTTCCGCTCTGTAGATCCATGAGGGTTTCAAAACAGAGGTGGCATGTGTGAGGTGTTTCAGTTTTGATTAAAGCTGATTAATTACTGAGTCACTGAATAGGAGAAGACGTCTTGTGTCAAAACGGTGTCAGCAAGAGCTCACAGAGCTAACTGCAGACAGACATGTGCTCTTTGGTATAATGCTTTCACAATCTGATCACACAACCAACAGGTGTTTACTTGCCTTTGGTCGCCTTTAAAAGTTTAATTTACCGCCACTGAAGTACTAAGCACCTTCAGGAACTTTTTATTCTTGATTAAAGGTTCTTTAGAAAGCACAGAAATTGCTTCCTCTGAGGATTCAAATATAAGAAATCATCAAGAATGCTGAAATACAATATTCAAAGCTGATCTCCATGTGGGAGTTTATCTCAGGATATTTGGACTGATGGCACAGACATCAGAAAGAAGTACTGAGTAAAATTGCGTTGTTCTTACAGGAATATAGGGCAAAGCAAAGCCAATCCCCCCCAGGCTGTGCTATAATCAATATCACACTACAGAGAAACCATTTCCAGAACCAATAACCACAAGCACCACTGGGCTGCCCCAGCTGGGCTGCAGAGCCCTGTGGAGAACCCCTGATGAGCTTAGGACAGGCTGAGCACCGGCCACAGGCACCTGGGTTTGGCTTCAATACTCTGCAGTCTAACATTTTAACTATCCACATCCTAAATTTGTGCTCTGTGGAAGGGACAGGCCCCCGGTCAGCCAATCTCAGCACAGAAAAGGCTCTGATGACTTCCCTGTTTCACAAACCTTGGCACAAATGTATGACGTTGCTTCATCCCACGCATTCTTACCTTCACCAGCTGCTGTTGTGCAAATCGGCTGTCAGTGTTGATTTAAATACTGTGCTAATGAAACTAAGGACTAATTCAGTTTTCAGACTGGAATTCCACTTCAAAAGCCAAGGCACCCAAAAGGTTTGTGATCTGTAAATTTTAAATCATGTAGAAAACATAATTCTAGAACAAAGAACCCAAACCAGAAAAATTATTTCACCAAACAGCTGCCACCAACTGTTACCATCCCTCACCAATACACACGTATTCATAACACCTCCATACTGAACTGCAAACAAGAACTACAGTGAACGTGAAGCTCTGAGGGTTAATCAGTAAAAAGCTTTTACCAGGCACAACAATGGCTTGAATCTACAAACACACCGTGTGTCTGGAGAGACCTTCATGTTCGTTAAGGCTTGCACTGGTTTTAAACACTGAGCAAATGTACTCTTATTTAAACCAAAATTAAAGCATGAATGTGTCACTGCATTCCCCTATCAAACAGAGTTTGCAAAAAAATGTGGGTTTGAGTATTTTTCTTCTCAGACAAGTGTACATATACCTTGATGACAAATGCAAGTAGCCCCACATCACTAAAACTTAACACTCCAACAGGAATGTCCATCCAAAATGAATCCACTACAAACCAAAAGGACAATCTTCAAATCAGGGCCCCTCTGAATAATAATTTCTCCTTGTTAGTGAAGAGCTCACAGTATTAATCAATTCCATATACTTTGAATCCCACCTTTTGTAAAGGGTGCAAAGAAAGCATAAGGAAGTGTTGCCAATAATATCATTAGCAAAAAAAGGGTGGAGAAAATTGCATTACATTGCATTGCAACATTAATAAACATTTAATTTCTGCATTTGAACTGAGCGCTCAGTTTCCTGTGAAGACACCTCAGATGCACTTGAAAACAAGGCTTAACACAGCGTTAGTTTTGGAGCATTCACTCCCATTGAAGTGAAATGGCATCTGTCTATACAGCTTTAGCAATTATAGGGATGTTTTTTATTTCTCCTGTTTTAATGCCAGCACTGTTTTTTGGATGTGTATTATATGATTTTTTCAACTCAGAACTGCCACCTGGAATTGAACAACCTCTAAAGTTTCGTTTTTTCCACTCCTTGATGATTACAACCATGGTTGCGGTAAGTTAAATTTCTTAACCTGGAGATTTCACTTTTGCTTGGGTAGGATATTTGGGAGCTAGAGGAAATGGTTTAAGGGAAAAAAAAAGAAGAAAGCAATTCATGCTCCTGAAGCCTGAAAGCATTGATATATGAACCCAAAACATGTTAAATTAACTCATAAAACTAATATGACTAATCTGAAAAGATTTTTTTATATTTCTCAATCAAACTGCAGCCACTTTGTGCTGGGAAACTGTTTCACATGAAAATTTGAAACAAATATCTAGATGTCTCCTGTATATATTAAACTGTATGTACATAAAATAATGCTGTCTGTTCAGGAACAAGCCAACTTTACTCCTCTTCTTCCAAATTCTTTCTTTTCAACAGGGAAAGATTTTGGAGAAGCTGGGGATCTGCAATGATTTAACCATACTGCGAATAGCATTCGATGGGATACCCCCATGGAGAGATTCCAAACTGATTATCAAAGATCTCACAGTAGATGAGGTCCCCTTGAGGATTTATCAGCCCAAAAGCCCACCCACTGGCAAAAGAAGAGGAATTCTCTATTTTCATGGAGGCGCCGGCACATTTGGGAGCATTAGTAAGAAATGGACAAGTTTTATTTTTCAAGTCAAATCCAAACCTCTACATTTTTGCCTTCAGACCTGTGTCAGTGAATGCCTGCCCTGTCCTTCCCAGTGTCACCAGTCTTTGCAGTCGCAGCGCTAACTGGAAAGTATTTGTGGAATGAACAGTCTCGTGTTAAAGGGAGTCACATCTCTGCCTCCTTTGGGCCGGAGATCTGTGATACAGAAACCCCTTTCCCTGCTCTCAGCTCTCAGGGAGGGACTCTGCTCTGCTTAGACTGCTCTGTCTTACATAAAAGATACACTATGGGTCCAAGGAAGAATTTAAAAAATACATTAAAAAAATCTGTAAGTTAATTCCCATTCATGCAAACAAGGAATGCAAATGAAGGAAATTATAAATAATGAAGGAGCATTTGGGAAGTTTGATTCTTGTGGTGACATGGCACAGGATAGTTGATTTCTTTTCCAGAAAGGGAGACAACCCTTGTCTCAGTAGCTGGGAGTTCAGCCTCCTGACTGCTCTGGATCCTTCTGAGCAGCCCAGGCTCTGAGTGCTTTCTCTGCAAGCCAAGGCCCCTAACATGGAAATCTGGACTTTGTTCCAGGGGTCAGGCAGGGCAGTTTGAATCCTTTACTCTTTCAAAGAGTAGGCCTGCACTATACTGGGCAGACCTGAGTTTCCTGGTATCCTTCAGCTCCATGCAGGAGCCACGAGGTAACTGCCTGTGCACGGGTTCCCCTCTGCACTGGGACACAAATCACCTACCCTGCTGCCTTCAGAGCACAGGAATCTGGCTGGAGCATCAGGCTCACATCTAGAGCTGGTCTGGGTGGCACTGAGGGCTCCAGGGATGACACTGTGATCTCAGTGACAGGAGAATTCCTCTGACTGGAAGAAAAAACACACCACAAGTTGCACAGTGAGTCCCTGTTCACATGGCATGGCTTGATGTAACAGCCATACCTGTGCACAGAGCGTGGCACCTGACCTTTGGCTTCAATTCCTTTTGGTGTTTGATAACAGGAAAGCAATCAACATGATGACAAGCTTTCAAAAGGACTTGGGGAATCTCCAGCCTAGGAAGCCTGAAGTCTGCAACCAGCAAATTAGCAGATGCTGCAGTGAGGAGAATCAGTGGGCAGATAACTCTGACTTATTCCTCAAATGGGTGTCATGATTCACAAATCCCAGAATCATTGAATAGTTCAGGTGGGAAGGGACCTAAAGTCTCATTCAGATTCCAAGTCCCCACCATACACCTTCCACTGTCCCAGGGTGCTCCAAGCCCTGTCCAACCTGGCCTTGGACACTGCCAGGGATGGGGCAGCCACAGCTTCTCTGGGAAACCTCTGCCAGGGCCTCACAACCCTCACAGGGAAGAATTTCTTCCTAATATCTAATCCAAACCCATGCTTTATCCGTTTGATCAATTTAAGTTTTTTAAGTCAGCAAATACATGAATAAAGGAGACTGAGCTGCTAAAACCCACTCTGATTTCCAGAAGAGTCTCTTAAAGAGGCTACACACCCATGACACAAGAGGGAAGGTCTTTCATTTGGATAAATGCTAATTAAAAGACAGAAAAAAGATGGGTTATGGGAAGCTCCTGTGAGATTCCCATAAGGAGATCTGTGCTGGGACCTGTGCTAATCAATTTATTCAAACACAGAAAAGATGGTGCAAGCTGATGTGGTACTGAGTCTTTTGATGGTCATAAACGGGTGGCTGAAAAACTGCAGAATGTCTTTATGACAGCAGAGGATCAGACAATAAAATGACAGGTGAAATGGCATGCAGAGAAGTCAAAGAGATGAACAGAGCATCCTGACTTTATAAATGAAGTAATGGACTCAAAGCAAGAGCAGGAAGATCTTGCGGGAAGGAGATCTTGGGATTATGGTAGGAAGTTGCCTGAAAATGTTGATATAGTGCATACAGTAGCAGTCAAAAAGCAACTAAAATGCTAGCAACTATTAGTAGGAAAGGAAGGACAAAACAGGAAATTCTTTATGCCACTGTAATAAATCCGTGGGGTATCTAAATACAGTATAGTGCTCATAATTCTGGTTCCCACTCCTCAGAAATGACAGAGCAGTACTGGAAAGCCCTGGAGAGGCTGCCTGGGTGAGCAAAGTGCTTCTGTGCAGAGAATATGTGAAGGGACTGTGACTCTTCAGGCTGCAAACGATGCATAAAGACACTAAGTCACTACAAAGTCGTGAAAAGCAAGAGAAGTTAAATGGGGAAGGATTTATCCACCATTTCTTTCAGCACAAGAGTCAATGTCACCACGGGGAAGCAGTGAATGCCGGGTACAAAAGGAGCAGGTAGAAAAGGCTCCTCACAGCTTTGTAAGCAAGAGTGAGAACTCCTCCTTGCGCAAAGCTGGTACGGTTAAGATTAAAATCACGGGCTTAAAAAGTGGTTTGGGTAATTCAGAGAAGAAATAATCAAGGGCATTAGGGAAGAAGAGAGCTTCTCTCTCAAAGGATGCCCTGAGCCTCAGATTCCTGTATGCTCCTGTCTGACCTCAGCTTACGCTCTCCTTAGACACCTTCCACTGACCACCAGGTGGGATGTGAGACCAGCCCAGATTTCTGGCTTTCCCGGTATCACCATCCTCACATGTTTGTGTGATGCCCTGAGAGCCCCTGACGCACAGAAAACTCGTTAATGTGCAAAGACCACATTCTGTAGCACGAGGTCCTTATCAGTCTCACGTTGCAGTGCCTTCCACACAGCGTATGTCCAGGGATCTGTATTTTCATTTCAAAAGGATATTTGATTTTCAAATCATCATTTCTGATAAACTTTCTCTTTAGGAGCCTTTGAAAGAATATGCCGCTATATGGCCAAAAAATGCAACTCAGTGGTTGTGTCTGTTGGGTAAGTGCTATTTCTCCATAGAAGTATTCGTGGGCATACAGCTCTCAGTTGAAACCCTTCTGAAAAATACGCTGGAAATACTTACCATTTTCGATCATAGCCCTATTTTTCACTTAAACCTTTCATTTAATTTAGAAATGTGCTTATAAGTGAAGGATTCTAAAACAGCTGTAGCATCATTAGTTTGGCTTTCCAATCTAGTTAAACCCAAATATAGTCTTTAAAATTAAGGGAAAAAAAGTCTACATAACTACCGCAGCAACTGCAAACAACAGAAACTGAATGTTTGTAACTCCACTGACAATAACCGCAGCCTTTGAAATTTCAGGTACCGGCTGGCTCCTGAACACCCCTACCCAGGGCAATATTTTGACTGTCTCAATGCCACCTTGTACTTCATGAGGAATTTAGAAGAGTATCATGTGGATCCTGGTCTCATCATCATTAGCGGTGACAGCTGCGGAGCTAATTTTGCCACAGTTATTTGCCAAATCCTGCTGAATGACAGAGATCTGCCCAAAGTACGTGCTCAGGTCCTTCTTTACCCAGGGCTGCAGGGGCTGGATTTTCACTTGCCATCCTACCAGCAGAACGCTTTTGTCCCCATGCTGCCTCGGAAGATGGTTATCTACTTCTGTTTTCGTTACCTGAACAGAAAACCCACATTTTCGAGAGAGATTCTACAGAACTGCCATGTTCCTGAGTGTATGAGACACAAGTATAAAAAATGGGTAAGTGCTGATCTTATTCCTGATGAATTTAAGATTAGAGGCTACGTACCACCAAAACCCACATCATATAAGCCTGAAGTCCATGAAGCTGTCAAAGAAGTTTTAGCAATAACATTTTCCCCACTCTTAGCTGAAGATTCCATTATTTGCCAGCTCCCTGAGTCCTACATTGTGACATGTGAGTTTGATGTGTTGAGGGACGATGGTCTGTTATACAAGAAGAGACTAGAGGACAATGGTGTTCGAGTGACCTGGTATCATTCCGAGAATGGCTTCCATGGAATTTTAGCCTTTTTTGGCTATGGGATTTTTTCCTTTTCGTCTGGAAAAAAGATAATGGATAGTGTGGTGAATTATATAAACAGTTTATAGAAGTTTTTCAGAAGAAAGATGCGAGTCATGCAGTATCTTTGATGAATTTATACTTGGCAAGGAATGTAAACACTTGTGATTTAAGGTTTGGATTCTGACTGCATTTTGTAGTTTCTGATTTCTGTTTCTGTAGTGACTCTCAAACAAATGTTAAGATTATTTAAAATGCCACCATTCAAGAAAATATTACTGTAAAAACACACCAGTAAGACCAAGATGCAAAGGCAAGGCACCTAGCACATCCTGTTCCACTACAACTGTAGCAATTCCAGTACCTCTGCATGGCCGGCACGCGCTGAAGGCGAGAGACAAGAATCTCCCTGAAGGTTTTCCAACAGCCCAGAAATGCTGAAGACAACAACCAAGGTCTGCCCTGGCCCTCGTGACAGACAGGAGGTGTTGATGGTATCAGATGGAGAACTCAGCTTCTATGAAGTCTTGCAGCAGACACTGAGATTGCAGCCATGAATTTAATTTCTAGGGTTAGTCTGCACAAAGATTACACTGCTCCAGAAGGAGGGAAGTCAAAAGGAAGGCTCCTGCCTGGAGTGGAAATCCTAAACTGGAACTAGTGTGGGTTTGATTTCGTTTGGCATCTGAGAAATGATGTTTCATTTTGGAACTTCATTCTCAAACTGGAATCCCTGAACTTCAGTGAGTGTGTAGATGTCAGAGAAGTGCAGAGGTGAGACTTCGCCATAGCCTTTGTTTTCTTCAAAGATTATCTTATGCTCAAGGCTGCCTGTTCTGCTGTGTTGAAAAAGTTCTGAAAATCATGTCAAGAAGGCAGAGAAGCACAATTTTATCAATATTATCACTGTAATGCTATGGTGATTCTGTGATGCTTTCAACAACAAAAAATAAAAACACTGCAAATATTTCTGTTATAAGAGTGAGAGTTACCTTTGCTAAACACGTCCTGACTGATAAACCCAGCTGAAGCCCCGTGGTGAAAGGAACCACACGACACAGGCAGGCAGAGACCACAACCTTGCTAATTCCACCCCGTCACTCCTGTGCTGTGCTCAGTAATTAACTCACCAAACAACTGGATATGACCCCATAATGGTGAGAACACAATACAAACGCAAAGTCCACAAACACTGCTGGATGGACTATTTTTTTTTTTTCCAAATCTGGGCTTTTGCTGATTTTTAAAACAAGATTTCCATCTATGTCAGAATATTTTATGATGCCCATGTGCCCTATTAAAAGCACTCAACTTCTCACTAGAAAAACAAGATGAAATTAATTTTTTTATAAAGTTTTGTAACTAAAATGACATGGTGCTTTCCCTCCATCACTTATAATTTGACTTTACAACAACAAGAAGCACCAAACAAAAATACCCCAACCCCAGCCTTCCCCACATTGCTAGCTAATAAGCTTAGATTTTTACCTCTCTCCTTTCCTGTGAATTTTCAATTTAAATGTTCTGACATCCTAGTTGTTTGAAGAGTTGCAGACTTAGATTCACAATTAATTCATCTGCATTATTTAAAGTACACCTTCTCTACATTGGCACAATCCTACTCCTCAGAAGAACAAGATAAAGCAGTTTGATTTGAAACTCTTTAATCACTGGTTATCTTAAACCATTTTAAGCTGTACTTGTTGCACACAGAGTTACTGAAGGTCACCTGCAACAAGGTCACCTCCTCATGAATCTAAAGTCAGCCTCCTGTGGCTTTTTTAAGCGTATTCTTCTGCTAGAAGAAAACACAAATACTAAACAGAACTGAGGTTTGGGTAATGACAGTTTTGCAAGTGCACCTTTCCAAAGAGCACTGCTGACAATCCCTTTGTCCCTTTTGAGTGACAATCATCACATGCAGGTCCCCACTCCCGAGGAAACTGCCCGGGTGGGTGTTTTACAGTGCCACAGACTCAAAGCCCACAAATGCCCTCTGTCCGTTTGCCACCTCCAACTAATTTAATATTAACGCAGTTCCCTCGTAACACTCTTCTCCCAGCTAGCATTGGATGCTCGTAAAAATTCTGAAATGCTGCTTCTGGCATAGATCTGTTAACAAATCAAGGACTTTGACCACCTTATCTGTTCTGAGATAATGGGAATAGGGGGGACAGGTGGGGTAAAGGAAAGTGGGAGAGGGAAGGATACCTGTTAATGTATTTGTAAAAGGGGGGAGAGAGGTTTTTACTGGAACAAACAAAGAACAGGAAGATGAACAAAGAATCAGGAAGTAACAAGCCAAATATATCTTGGAAAGTCAAATCAAAGACATCTCAGACCACTGCAGTTCAGCAAAATGGCAGTTGTACTCACACTGCTGGTGTTATTCTTAGCTGGTTTTCTTGCTGGATTTATATTGTTGGTCATGGGGGCAATTAATTTTCATTTTTCCAACTCAGAAATTCCTCCTGGAGTGAACCAGCCTGCAAAGCTCCGAATCCTTCATATAATTTTAATATGCACAGCTGTGGTGGTAAGTGAACCTGGTGAGATTTCTGGGGGAAGAACAGTGAACCTGTAGATTTTAAACGGAGTACAATGCTAGAGGCTTGCATGGAATGGTGTTCCAGAGAGCAGAGCAGGGCATTGCTGTAATGCTGCATGGTTTATTTAGCTGAGTGCTGCTAAAGAAACCTCTGCCAGGCTTTTGAGAGTGCACTGCTCTAATCCAGTCCTGCCCAGCTCTGTCTTAGGCAGCACCTAAACGCTGCCTTAACCCAAGTGTGTGAAAATCTGACTGTGCTTCTGCCCTGACTCGAGCTGACCCAGCAACTATTTGATTAATTATGTTTATCCATGTTGCATCATTTGTATTTCCATTCTGGGTTCAGACTATACCAGACGTCTTTGGGCCGCGCTTTCAAGCTTCTCTTGGGTTTGGGGATGAGAAATTCTGTATTTATTTTGAATATAAAATGAGAAGCTGAACATTTCTAAATTGGCTTTGGGAAGGGAGAGCTTCTGTCACACAAGTGGCAAAATTAGGTAGCGTTGCCCAAGAGGAGCTGAAGGAATTCCCCTGCCCAAAGCAGATTTATGTAACTCCTGCAGCAACTAAGCAGGATTGTCTGATGGGCACGAGGGGCCCTGGCCAGCCCAGCTTCTCCAGGTGAAGCAGCCTGAAAAAGCGTAGGAAGGTAATCAGGCTCCAAGAGGAGCACTCAACCTCTGGTGAGCTGTGCTGACACAGGAGCTCACTGAATCACAGGTATTTCTGTGTAATGACAGGTGTAGAGATGCTCTGATGAGACATGGCATTAGAAAGGAGATAACAGAGGTTATGCATAGATTTAATTAATTAATTTAATGGAATACCGGCAAAGAGAGAGATAAACTATTTAGAATTTTAAAAGGAAGACAAAGAGAAAAAAAATTGTCTGTCAGAAATATTCTAGATTATGGTGGACCATAGTAAAGAATTCTAGATATAGATTCTCATGCTTTGGCTGCACAGAAGTTGTAATTAGAAAGAGATTACACCACTTAAGCAGCCGGAAAAGCCAGTTCTCTTTTTATCATCAATCCACTGCCCACCATAAACCAGCATTTTATGCTGCAATGTAAACAACAGGGTGAAAGAAAACAAACAAGTTGAATGTACAAGTTAAAATATTCTTTGTATTGTTCCATTCCTGCTTGGAAAATAGCAAACACAAAAGAATAAATCATTTTATCATGTTTGTATACAAGTGGAGACACTAACACTAACTTCTGTAATGAATTAAAATCAATATATTGCAAAATGTCTTAGTTTCTTCAAAAAACCTTTCCTCAAGACTGGGCATGGAGAATATGATAAATAGCTGGAACTGCTGAAGAAAAGGCCTTTCACAGATAAATATATTGAGAGGCATGGCACTACTGACAACCCATGCAAATGTGGCTGTCTAATAAGAAACATTCCTGACAGAATCCTGAATATTATGAACTTGATCCAATGTTCCTAAGGACCAAAGTACTGGTTGGCATGGCTGAACAATGCGTTTCCAAACAGAGGCTATGCCTTTTTGTTTTATTTATGCCAAGTTATGTTGGAGCACGAGCTCTGATCTGTATTCACTTTCTGGTGCCTGGCATGAATATCCCCATGGCACAGAGAATGAACAGAAGTTCATTCCTACTAAATATCTCAGGATCTTGTCAGTGCATGGCACACATCAGTGAGACTCAGCAGATGGAGCAAAAAGCAATTATCAAACATATTCTTAACTTTGGGCAAGTGTCTGTACCACAAAAATCAGCACCAGAATGATCATCTTTCACTGTGCTTTCACATCTTCTGGGGGGCAAGGACAGAATAACCACTGAAAACCAAACTTGCTTTCAGTGTTAGGTAAAGGACCCGCTGAGGAAGCAGAGGGATCTATTTCACCAGTCTGTGAATGTTGCACTGCTTGGGGTTCTGTTCTTTGGTGCACGCAGCTCCCTCATAATCTCTCCTGATGCTGCTGTTAAATGTTCAGTTGCCCCATACCTGTACAACTCCTCTCTTAGTTTATTGCTGCCCTAAAACACACAACTTAGGCACCCGAGTTTACTTTCCACACAGTTCCTTTCCTTTGACAAATTCAGGATCTCTTGAGTGAGCTGTCTGTTCTCTTTGCATCTGAACAGGGAAAGATTTTGGAAAACATTGGCATCTGCACTCAGCTGAGCTTTGTCCGGTACATGCAAGGAAGGAAGACTCTGGGGGTGGACCCGAAGCTCTTCATCAAGGATCTGTGGTTTGAGAAAGTGCCTGTAAGGATTTACCAGCCTAAGGCTCCATCTGCCAGCCAAAGAAGAGGAGTTATGTTTTTTCATGGAGGAGGATGGGTATTTGGCAGTCTTGGTAAGGTGTCTAGCAGAAAAAATATTATAGTTCAGTTAAAGAAATACATACTTCATAAATAGTAAACTAATATTACAGTGTAGTTAAAGAAATACATACTTCATAAATAGTAAATTTGTTTTTTTCTTGACCTGTAGCAGTTGCAAACTTTGAGTATAACCACAGGTTCAATCTCATAGTTCTTGCTGTCAGAAGAAGGCATCTGCTGTGGATCATGTGATTTTTCTTACAGGACAATGATGTAAGGGAAAAAACACTGAAATAGGGAGATGAGGAGGTACAAAGTGCTGAGGAGCTGTGTAGGAAGCAGCAGTGAGAAGTAGAGAGCATTTTCTTCTTGCAGTTCTTTGACTTCTCCAATAGACAACATCTCTGGAAATATAATGCACCCCAACCCAAACTCAAACCCCACCAAATCTCTTTCAGAGACCCATGAAAATCTGTGCCGCTTTATCGCCCGAGAAAGTGAATCTGTGGTTGTATCGGTGGGGTGAGTCTTTGCTCATGCTGAGTTTGAGAGATTATTTCCTGTAGTGTAAACTTCACCTCCTGTCCCCTCAGCCATAGCAACAATCTTCCTGAGAGAAATGTCTCTGTGGGACTTCTCAAGTGTGTGATTTACAAATTCATTCTGCTGTTCTTTGGAGTCACTGAAGACTCGCTTGGGCTGTTTTCATTGATTACATCACAAATTATACTTTGGGATATCTAGTTGGAAAATGAAGTTTTGAATCAATGTTTTCAAATTCCAAACTCAAAACTGATTGTAAACAGAGAGTAGGCGATATGATATCCTTAACACTTATTCAAGGAAAGTGTGCTTGATGCTTAGAGAAGCACAGTGTGAATGACAAGATAATACGTTATTAAAATACTGGCATAATGGATGGGATTATGAGGATATACGACATAACTTTACGTAACAAAGACATAAACCAGAGGTAATGTCATTTGTGTCCAACCCATGAAAAACTGAAGCAGAAAGTAACTAAATAATTGTCAATAAAACCTACATACAGTTGGCAGCTGAGTATTTCTGTGTTGTTAAGGACATAGGAGACATCATAAACAGATGATATCAAAACAAAATAATCGGCACCACCTACTCACAGTTTATTGATTATAATCCTGTGGATACAATGAAAATTCTACAGAAATCGGGGTATGCCTGGTTGCAGGAACCAGGACTTTAGCAATACAATTAAAACCAGTATTTCCTTCCCTTGCCCTTGTCTCGGTGTCCCAGGTACCGTTTAGCCCCCGAGCACAAATACCCCGCTGCCTACGAAGACTGCCTGAGCGCCACCCGGCACTTCCTGCAGCACCTGCAGCGCTACGGCGTGGATCCCGCCCGTGTCATCGTCTGCGGGGACAGCGCTGGGGGCAACCTGGCAGCTGCTGTCAGCCAGACCCTGGCGGGCAGCTCACAGCTCCCCAAACTCCGTGCTCAGATCCTCATCTACCCAGGCCTGCAGGCGCTGGACTTCAATTTGCCATCCTACCATCAAAACCGGGGAGTCCCTCTGTTATTCCGGGAACATGCTGCTTTCTATGTGTTGAAGTATCTAAATGGAAATAAAACAAATCTGGGAGAGGTCTTGGAAGGTTCCCATATTCCTGTAGATATTCAATTAAATTATAGAAAGTGGGTGAGCCCAGACAACATCCCTGAGGAATTTAAGGTCAGAGGCTACAAACCACGTGTGCTACTTGACTGTACAACTGAAGTTTTTGAGAAAGTGAAGAGATTCTGTGAGCCCACCCTGTGCCCGCTGTTCGCTGAAGACACAATTATTCAGCAGCTGCCAGAATCTTTCATCCTGACCTGCGAGTACGACGTGCTGCGGGACGATGGCTTGCTGTACAAGAAGAGGCTGGAGGACAACGGGGTTCCAGTGACCTGGTACCACCTGGAGGATGGATTCCATGGAATCATAAACTCATTTAATAGTGGCTGGTTGTCGTTTCCAGCTGGAAAAAGGGGTCTTGATAATATCGTGAATTTTCTAAGAAGCTTATAGTGACATTTTTCTTTGTTTCTGTGAGAACTGCCTAATTTCTGTGGTCTTTTATGCTTCTAAATTCCATATAAGAAGTTCAGATAAAACGATTTGTTAATAAGCAATTATGCCAGTGTGATCACCATAAAAGATATTTCAAGAGTACTATGAGAGCCTCTTTTAGTGCTGTTTGAAGTAGTCCATGCACAGTCATGCACAATCTGCCTATTTTAATCATCTGTTTGGACTAGACACTTGCTACTCTCAGTACATATAAAAGATGCAGTAAAAATTTCAGCCAACATCTGGTCTGACCTATTTTATTCAATTACAGTCGATGGTTTCATTCTTCCTCGAAGTGTGTGTTTTGACAAAGGGGAAAGACTCTGACACCACAGGGCTATAATGCACAGCCTGTGCTCTCTGCTGCACACAGCACCTGAGTTTAAGATTCCCTGTCACCAATTTAAAGATGTCTGTGGGCAAGGTGATTGGTATTTTAGACTCAAAAAATGAACTCACACTGGTTAACTTGACAGTTAGAGCTGCAAACGTTCCCAACAGAAATACTCAGAAATTGACAGCTTTGTTTAAATTACAAAGGGGAAACGCTTTAAGTGTTTTCCTGTGTTTATCAAACATATGGCTATGCTGAAAAACTTGTGCCTGAATAGAATCCTAGAATCACAGAATGGTCTGGGTTGCAACAAACATTAAATCTCATCCCAATGGGCAGGGACACCTGGTCTAGCCCAGGTTGCTTCAAGCCCCACATAACCTAACAACAAAATAACACTGATGCATTTACCTTTGCAGAGCATGTTACTTACCTTTTCCCCCCACCCCTCCCTTGTAGTTCCCATTTTGTTTTCTAAATATCCCGGTTAAAATCATGTATTCCAACCTACGCAAGGCATGCCCACGAGGCAGGAAGTGAATGTCCTGGCTGCAGATCAGCTGCAAGGGGCAATTTAATCTCCACATTCACTGGCTCTTCATCATAGACTAAAACTTCATTCAGGATTCAGCTGCAGTCCCTGAGGACTCACTGTTATCATCCACAATCCAAGAATTCTCTATTCAATACCAGACCCCTTATCAGTCCCACAATTACCATAAAGATAAACAGGAAATTAAACGCATTGACTCTTCTCCAGTGTGATAACTGCTGGCACACTGCACAACATTTCCAAGGACTTTAAAGTGAGCAGACACCTGAAAGACATCTTGCAACTGGGACTGCTCCAGGCCTTACCGGAAAAAGCCAAATCACAGATAGGTGTGAAGACACCTCACCTCTGGTGAAATGGCATTTTCTTACCTACTGCCAGTGATAGTGCTGGTGATTTTTGTTGCTTCATTCATATTTGCAATCATAAGAACGATTCAAACTGAGTACCCCAATTGCAACATCCCTCCTGGAGTGAGCAACCCTGGAAAACTTCGACTTATTCTTGCTGGTTTGATTGTTGCATCTACTCTGGTGAGTAACTCTGCCACAGCTTCTGCCAGAAATGTTGTTAGATGTTATTTTTCTTGTATGTGTAAATACCATAATCTTGCCGGCTCCATCAAGTCTTAAATGATGACTTTTCTCTTCTGGGGGCTGACTTGAGAGGCTGGTTTTTGAAAAATCGTTTCTGTTAGACCTCAGGTAGAGTTTCAGTCAGATTTTCCCTATTACATAAGGATTAAGTCAACCACAAGAGCCCAAGCTTTATCAGCTGAGCTTTATAAAAAGTGAGATTGCTTTGATTTCCACTTTAGCTAAGCACACGTGATGTTTTTAGGCCATTCTTGGGGCTTTCCAGTAACATGGAAAGCTGAGTAATGGAAGTACCAGTAATGGAGGACTGGATATTTTTTAAGAAGGCAAAACCAGAAATGCCAGAAACCTTGAATGAGACACTTGGGATGACTGCAGTGTTCCCTCACCAGCTCCCCTTCACCAATTGCCCTCCCCTGGCTGCCCCTCACCAGTGACGCTTCACCAACTGCCCCTCACTCACCAGGAGCCCCCTCACCAACTGCCCCTCACAGGGTGCCCCTCGGCTGAGTGTCCCTCACCAGCTGCCCTTCTCCAGGTGCCCCTCGCCAGAACCTGTCACCATTTGCCCTTCTCCCGGTGCCCCCTTGCCAGTTACCCCTCACCATTTGCCCCTCTCCAGTCGCACCTCACGATTTGCCCCACCATTTGTCCCTTGCCAGGTGCCCCCTCACCAGAACTTGTCACCATTTACCCTTCTCCAGGTGCCCCCTCACCAGGTGCCCC
>VYZT01002798.1:355-11255 GCA_013400735.1 Pomatostomus ruficeps
AAGTGAAGGAGCAGACACTGATCTCTTCTCTTTGGTTCCCAGCGACAAGACCTGAGGGAAGGACCTGAAGCTCTTCCAGGGGAAGTTTAGGTTGGATATAGGAAAATGTTCTTTACCCAGAGGGTGGCTGGGCACCAGAACAGGCTCTCCAGGGAACTGGTCACAGCAACAAGCCTCATAGAGTTCAAGAAACATTTGCATAGTAGCCTCGGACTCAGAGGTTGTCCTGGGCAGGGACAGGAGTAGGACTTTGATGATCCTTAAAGGTCCCTTCCAATTCAGGATATTCTATGATTCTCTTCTGTGACATCAGGATATGAGGCTGGGGGGAAGACTGGAAAACTTTTAGCAGGGGTCATAATAATTCTTATTTTTTGTCTTTGAAAATGATTTCCTTTGTTTTGTATGCAGAGTAACGAACATATTTTTCACAATATTGTGAAAATATGTAGTGCTTTCCTGCGTTCTCTTTCCAAATGTATCTCCATATGGCTGCCAAGATATGGTATTTGAGTAAAAGACTTTTGTGTTTGTCAATTATCTGTTTCCTTCTTAACAGTCATTTCTGCTTAGAGAAGAAATTGTACTACAGGTTATTGTGTGTGTTTCTTTAAAAGAACATGTTTGAATTTGTATATGGAATTCTTTAGAAGGTGCTAGCTGAAAAAAGCCTAAAATCTTTCCTTTGCATTAAACACAGCATGGATGGTTATTTTTGCAATTAAAGGAACTTCTTGAGGTAGCATGATAGAATGTGTATGACTTGAAAGGTATCACTTTCCTCCCAAAAAACCAGGACAAAAACTTTAACAGTTTCATTTTGGCAAGTAGCAATATTTCAGAAGGGAGAGAGAGGGTGAGATTGTAAATTGAAGGTTGTTTCACTGATGCCGTAGACCTTCTTCAGCAAGTCCTTCTCTTGCTGAACTGCTGAACTAATGAACTCTGTCTGCAGCAATCATGTATTGCTCTTTGGCTTGGGGCTGTTAACATAGACCAGTCAAGATGATATTTAGAATCCTGAGAGCACCTCTTTCTGGACAGATGAAGTCACACCTGATATATTTTTGCTGTTATTCTAAAACAAATTCAGAAACATTTTAGGGTAAAAACGCTCCAGGTTCTTCTGACAGTTATTCAGTATAAAGATGACTTCAGGGATATAGAGAAGACCCCATCTGACATATGGGACACATCTTTGCCCTTCAAGAGGAATTAGAAGAGTCTTAGAAAACACTGTAGAATGTGAAATGGAATTTAGTGGAAGAAACAGCCATTTTTTACTACTTCTTCCCCCAGTTTCCCTCTTCCAGGGAATTGCATGCCCTAAATAAAGTAAGACACAAAAATATCTCATATATATATACACACACACATATGTGTGTATATATATGTGTATATATATATATATCATATATTGAATACAATAAAATTCTCTGGTGTTTTTGATTGGTCTTTGGAACAGGTCAGCTCTGTATCCAGGTATGTAGGCACATGCATCTTTGATTTCTTACTGTGAACTTGCCACTCTATTCCTCATTAGCTGAGGAAATTCACCTGGATAAGAGTAACTTGTAGAAAAACTTCACTCAACAGGAGTGTGAACATGCATTCTTTCTTCCAGAACATTACACTGCTCTGCTTTGACTATTGGAATGTGTAGGATGATTATGATTTTTTTAAAAAATGATTTAAAAGAAGGGTTTTAAATAAAATTTTAGGTTGCTTCAGAATCATATGAAATGGTTACTGTGAAAAATGACAGCTGTACATAATCCTTTGAATTACTGTAAAGCATGACTTAGGGAATTTCTTGCTTGATCTTCTAAATCCTTTTTTAATTCTATATCCCCTGAATGCAAGTAGGCTTTCATTCCAGGTATTGTATCCTACACAGTTTCTATAAAATACTTCTAGAAATCATTTTTATGGCTTTCAAATTAATGCAAATGCATAATAATGATTCATTTCTTTAGTATTTTTTTATTAATTGTTTGACTATCACTTTTAAGTGGTGCCAAAACTTGACTCTGACTAACTAAGTATTAAGATAGCCATGTGGTTTTGTTGACTTAGAATACCTATCAAACAATTACTGACCTCTGGTAACATGTTAGTTTCAGAGTTCTTAGCCACTATTTTAAAAAAGAATTCTTTGTGTATCATTGATTTTCATATAGATTCCTAAGCTAGAATCAGCGTGATTAAAGTTTGACTTTGTGCAGCAAAACCTTTAGGACTTTATATTTGGACAGTTTCAGTTAAAGTGCTTTTTACCAAAGCCTTCATTATCTTATTAAATTGTTACCGAGGTGGTGGTAAGTATATTTAAGCAACCAATAGCCTATATTTTTTGTTCCTTGTTTTAAAGACTTGTTTTCCTAACTTTTATTTCTTGAGCCTTGATTTTAAGTACATCAAGACAATTTAACAAGCTACACAGCTACTTCAAATACTTGAATGAACAAACTGGAACACCACAAATAGAGTTACTCTTTTGTTGAGGAACTAATGGGCAGCTACACTTCAAAACCAAAACATTATAGTGGTCTATTCTGCTTTCATGTAAAAGCCAAGGTAGAAAGGATCTGGTTTTGGCATTGGAGATGGAGGCTTATTAAATTTAAAGATAGCACTACAGGAAGACAGTGCCCACACATTGGGAGTTAAAGTGGTGCTGACAAACTGAAAAGTGCGTGGGGAAGTGATGTGCTCTCCAGGAAAAGGGAGTACCATGGCAGAGATAATCAAACATCCCAATACACCATGTATAACAGCTGTTCAGGTATGTAGAACATGCCTGTAAGTTTTCTTCAATTAAGAACTGAGTATGAGGCAAAAAGCAAGAATCCAACACTATACTAGGGTCCTTATGAAAGGGAATTTGGACTACAGGACTTGTGAAGTAATCTTTATCTCTCCTCCAGCAAACCTTATTTTGGGGTATTACATTTAGTAAAGCTTGTACATACATTGAAAGGAGCTCAGTGAAACAGCAGGGACAGATATTTTCTCTAAAATTCATGTTTTATGACAAAATTTGACTTTGGAGGACAAAGATTGAGATTGTCTTCATACACAAGATGTACTGATTCCATGACGAAGGGAACAGCATGTTCATTAGCCAATATAAGAAGTGGTGTTTTGACCTAAACACCCTTATAACAATTTGAAACACTAAGAAAATATTTTAATAACAATTTTAAGAAATAATAATGCTTGCAATATGCCTGGGGAACCTGTGGTCTCTGTCTTGGAGAAAGGAACTTTCTAGGAACACTCTAAGCACAAATCCGTAGAGAAAAAGTCAAGACTATTCCAGACACATTTCCAGTTTATAAAGTTCTTTGATTAACATTTCTTTTAAATAGTTGCTTAATTACAGTACTACAGAGAACACTTGCATATCTGGTATGTTTTTTGACTGTTCTGAATTTCCTCCATCTAAAAAAACGTTGGCAGTGTAATTGCAGTGCAACAAAATAAAATGTATGGGCACTATATCCCGTAAAATTCTTTTCTTGAGATATATACACCAGGAAAATATAAACAATCTGGAATAGTGTTTAGGTGACTGCATTTGTGTTTTTTTCCCCATAGACGGTTCTTTCCAGTAATTCAACCATCTTGTGCATGGATTGTGTCTTTATTTCTGGTTCTGTTGAAAGCGGGTTTGGTCCCATGAGGGTAGAGAGAGATTCAGACCTGTCACCTGTCCTAACTCATTATCCCAGTCACTATGCTTGTGATGTTTTCAGTAAAGGAAATTTTTGCATAGTACAGTGCCAAGTAACAATCTGTGGTGAAACTTAGGAAATGACTTTTTTCTTTTAATGTGCAGTTCCATACTGAAGATTCATGAATTAGCTTGTTTAGTCTTTATAATATAACCTGATAACTGTATATCACTCAGAGCACTAAATTGATATGTCACACAGTAGCAAGTCAAAATGCTTTGTAGAAATGTTTTGGATTAGCACTGTTATCTTATCAACTAAGCTTGTATTCCCACCAGGGAAAAAAAATCTACTTAATTTGACAAGGTCTGCTTTACCCCAAGCCTGTGCTGATTGGCATTATTTATATTAGCATCATCTAAGCCTGAATCAAACTCTCACCAGCCATCTTGTTATTTTGAGATTTATGTCTTCCTGTAATTACCTTGCTCATCCTATTTGTCCTCTTAAATATTGAAACTTCAGCGAGGTTTCTCCCTGCTCTATTAATTTTTGTCTTTTGTGAACATCTAAGGGCTTGTTGAGAGTAATATTTAGAAGACAGACAGCTGAGGAAAAAAAGAGATGGATTATTTAAATTTTTTTACATAGAGGGTTTTTCAGAACATTTGATTTACAGTTTAACTTATTTCTAATATGTTCTCCAGTTTCTGCAGGGTGGAAAACAATCTATTGTAGTATGTGTATATAATTGAAAATGCAAAATACCTCTGTTTGGATTTCATTTGTTGTACATAAAGTGGCCAATACTAGCCATGGGATATAGAAAGAATAAAAAAACGAGTTCCAAAACTGTGCCTGTTAATTCTGCTTCACATCTAAACAGGGATGTAACTTTCAGACAGTATAGATTTTTCTTTTTTAAAATTGTGCCTGTGGTCTTTTGGATATAATATAAAATATTAAAATATTTGCAGGGTTAAGTAGTCTGTGCTTCATGCCTGTTATGGTTTAAGAACAGCACTGCCCAATTTAGTAGCTCCCATGCCTGTTCGCAAGACTCTTACAAACCAGAAGCTGTTTGCAGTCATACCTCCTTCATGGTTGCCTTCTAGTCCCTGCGTGGGCAGCTATTTGTTTCTTCTTTGCTTGGGGCTCTTGCCCTGCTCCAGTTGAATAGTTTTGCTCCAGCATTTCTCCTGCTCTTTTGTCCATCCTTCCCTTAAGTATTTCTTTTTTCTCCCCTGCTTCTGCTTTGGTGTCCCTCCTGTCCTGCCACTATGGCTTGTGCCTTCTTTGCTCCTCGATCTCCCTCATGCTCTAATATGGCTGCCTAGTGTCTCCTCCTGAATGTCCTCCTGCCCTCACATTGTTTCTTCTTTTTCTTCAAGCTCTGGTGGTTTTCTCTTCACTTGTTCCTCTTTTTAAAATATGTTTCTGCAAAGGCTCCACAAACTCCTCTGCCTAGGTCAGGTTTGGTGCATGGTGTGTCTGTTTTGTCCATAGAGGAGCCAGCTGGAACTGTCTGACATTGTCAGAGACAGAACCGTTATGGTACATGACTTAAACATTACTATAGAGGACTTGAGCTCATTAGGGCAAAACTATATAAAGAAGCTGCGCCCAATGAAGATACCTCCTGAAGGGAACTTTGGTCTGTGAGTTAAACTGCCTAAGGAAACTGGAGATAAAATAAAGGTGACACTATTGTTCAATTATCTCAGGTCTAGGAAGAAGTAAACAAGGCTGAGGGAGAAGAATACATCCTCAAGAAAGTGAAAGCTAGCAGCTATCCTGAAAATCATCCCTGGCTGAGTTAGGAGTGTGGGAGGCCATAGACCACAGGCTCACTTGCTGAGGCCAGGTTTGCAAACTTGCCCCCAACCAAAGGGGAGAGGAGGAGAGTTTTCTGTGTGGCATAACCTCTGGTCAGAGGCAGTGAACATCTATCCTTCCTTACACAAACTGGCTCAGCTGTAAAACCTCCCACCCTGGGAAGATCACATGCACACAAGACATTCACATGAGGGGCTGCTGAGGATGTTCATAAACCCTCGAATACCCTTGAGGTGCCCCCAGACTCATTCTTGAGGCCTTGCACCAGAGCACTGCATGTGATGCAAAGCGATGTAGCTGATCCAGAGTCTGGTGCATGAGACAGTGTCAAACTTGTCCCCTGCCAGGGAGGTACCTGGATGTTTCCACCTAGCCCAAGCATATTCATCGGACTCTATGTTTTTGGGCGACTCTCATTACCAAGTAGACCTAATGGAGAGGATGAACAGAATGCCGTTTGGATCCATGGAGTGGCAATATTTTCTACTTAATCTGTCTCTGTCACTCTCTTTCTTGCCCCCCACCTCTATTTCTATTTCCTTCTTTCTTTCTCTTTCTTTCTCTCTCTCTCTTTTTCTCGTTTACTGTTAAGTAAAATCCATACTACTGACTGTAGTATATGGTTTTGTTTGCACCTTAATTTTAACAGAGGCATCTATCTAAAACTTTCTGCGGATGCCACCCTTGCTGCACCCCACTACCAACATCTTGACAGTTATGCCCTTTGCAATATAATCTCAATATTGGACATCATTAACATGGTGTTGATTTATTCATAAGATGATTTGTGATGGCTTGCAAGGTCTAGGTGAAAGTAAGAATTTCTCTCTCCCTCTATACACTACTTTCTCTGCTTGTCCTCTCTTGTCTCTTAGGTGAGGATCTTAGTTTTCTCTTCCTGGGTTTCTTGAATTATTTGTGTTAATTTTTTTGAGTTTAGTTTCAGTTTGGTTTTTTGTTTGTTTGTTTGTTTTTTCCCCAGGTGGCTAACATAAGGGTTTTCAACCATGTAGGAGCAGTAGGGCAACAGGGAACTGTGACCCTGCTCCCTACTGCTTTGTAGCTTCAGATCCTCTGGCTGGCACCAGTGGCTGACCCTGCCACACGCCTCGGCCACTCACAGGCTGAGTGCACTGCACCAGCACAGCTGAGCTGAAAGAGGGACAGGGAGTGTAGGAACTGGAAGCGGGCACAGGAAGGCAAAGTATAATTGGGTGGTGGTGGTGCAGAGCAAGGAAGACTTAAAAAATGTGAATTAAATGACATAGGTATAGGTATGCATAGTAAAAAATAAAGTTTGTATACCTGATGTGTCTTCTGTGACAGCATTATCTGGGCTTAGTGGCTATTAAAATAAATAGTATATTTATAGGTATATAGGTATACTTAGGTATACAAAGTGCCTTTAGTTTTTGATTCCATTGTACTAGACTGAATAACTGTCTATATATGTGGATGTATGTACTATAAATAGATTTTTGCCTGAAAAAATATCTAATATTTACTCTTAAAATGTTGCCACTTACTCTCAAGTTCCTCTGCTCTTCTTTAAATAAATCTGACTAATGACTTAAAAATTAAAACAGCCACCTCCTACCCCAACTCATCAGTGGTGGCCTATTTAAATATTTTGAAGATTAAGAAGTTTAATTTTTTTAAAATACGAAATTAATGGTTCAAAAAAGAACATAAAAGTTCAGTTGTTTTGGTTTTTTAATAGTACATTACAGAGGAATAGCTGTTAAAGAGGTATTAAGCCTGAAGGGTGTTCTACTGAAACTCTGTGTACCACATATTATATTTCTGTCACCAACTGGATTTTTATTTATGAAGTTCTGAACTGAAGATGCTAGAGTCAAAAGATTAAAAGAGTCTTTATTTTTTATTCTGGAATTATTTTTTTTGTTTCGATAGAATTAACCATATAAACAGAGCTACAAATAACTATTGTAAGTAAACAAATTCGCTTTAATGTCTTTTTGTTCAACAATCATGTTTGTAAAACTGGAGGAAAGTAAAGTAGAATAGAATATTCTTTTGCATTTTATATATAAATGTACTTTTTAAATACATTTCTGAAATTAAAAAAACCTAATGACATAATTCATGCTTGATGGACAAAATACCTAAGTTTAGTTAAATTCACCCTTACTCATATTACAAACATTCACTTATGAATAAATAGGACAACCAGGAATGGAAAATCTGTTTATTTTATAATGAGGGGAATACCAAAAAACATCAGTTTATTAAGAGTATCTCGTAGTTCAGATGTACCTGATCCCTAAAAATTATTAATGAAGAAAAATAAAGTAGACTCCTCTCTGAGCACTAATTCCAAGATTACATTAACTCAGACTAGAGAAGAAAACTAATGTGACTTGAATGTGAGTAAATTATTGTTCATGGAACAAATTCTGAGTAACATAGAAGTTGTTGAGAATTATGTGTTCAGCTATACAAAGAAAAAGAGAAAGGGGAAGAATAAAAAAGACATCTGCAGATTTACAATGGGCTTTGAGGCAATTAAAAAATAAGTTGGTCCCCTAAAAGAAAAAATAATAAAGCAAAGGGCTTCGATTATTATCTACATATATAGTATATATATATATATGTACACAAAATTTCATTTCTGATAAGGAAAATAACTATAGTCCTGGGCAGCTTGAAAGACTGAAACATATGCTTTAAATCAAGCATATCCATATTAAACTGAAGAGTCATACAGGCTGGTGTTAATATGATAAAGATTATGGAATAAACTGATTTGTTTTGGGACAGCATATTAAGAGTGAGGAAAAGAGAATACGACACTAAAAAAGCTATTTAAGTACACTGTTCACATAATTCTATGAAACCTGAATAATTATCACATAATTCAATTTTTCTCTGTAACAAGGATGTCTCTTTTTGCTTGCATTTAGCAACTATTTATTAGAGACTTATACTTTGATTTACTAAATTATAAGTAATGGATATTTTTATTATTGTTGTAATTATGAATTATTGGCTTTGAACAAAATATGATGTTTCTGAATTCTAGTTCTGTTGCAATTTATGAGGAGTCCTGCTCTTTTTCTACAATAGTTACGAAAATAAGTTTAAATCTTGTTCTGCTTGATTGAGGAACTTAGAGTTTTTCATTCAATATCCTTCATCACATAACTTTTGATCTTTTTTGCTGATTTTGAAAAACTGTTGATAGTTTTTGCAAATATTATCATAGAATTTGTGACAGTATATCATAAAAGTAATGGAAACCTAAGCTAGTGAATTTTCATTTCTGTGTTAATTGAGTTGTTATGAAATTTAGACTAGAACCTCAGTTCTTAAGAGATTATTATTGCTGCTGTGTGGCTAATGAGTCTGTCACCAAGACTCTTCATTATTTCTGAAGCAATAGAAAAAGTGAGTTGAAGTTGTCATTGTATTAACTATACAGGAGGATCTTCCAGAAACTGTTGCTGTCTGTGCCCTCATTCAAAACATGTATGGGTTACAACCATTTTAAAAACACATGGCATTCACAATGGCAGCATCACAAACAGAAAGAGGAAGGGTCTTTTCAAGAATATTCTTGAAAGGGACCAACAATTGTTCATGTAACATACATACACCTTTCTTTTCCCCAAAAATTGTAGTTCTTACTATACTGTAGTAACATAATATGTGCCTTGACAGCTGAAAATTAGTCAGTATATCACTCACATGACTGTAAGAGCACCTGGCAATAGAAAGAACAATTGTTGCAACTTTTCTGTAGCTTTATGTTGATTTGTGCTTAGTGCAAGCACTGAGGAGGATGGGATTGCTTCTCGGCCCAGAGCTGTCAGAAATGATGCAGTCTCATAATGCGTGGCAATGACTTTACTATCACATTTGAAGCAGTAGTCAATTACTTGAACTGGGATCTTTCACTATTCATGCTGTGTCACATCTACTGGAGGTAAGGTTGCCCAGGATGAAATTGATGAAAAACGTATTTTAGGTTGAGGAAGATAATCATGATCTGAAGAATAAAGATATAGGGAAAATCTAGATCAAAAAAATAGAATAAAAAGCAGATTATGACCCATACTGACATGCCTAGTATGACAACTTTTCTGTACACTATCAGATGACAGACCAAGTAACTTAGCAAAGATGTGCAATGAACAGTAACTACGTTTTTCTACCCATATCCTGGCAACAGAAGTTTTCATTTTATTCTTAGGCTATGTGAATGAGGGCTGTATTTCACAGGAGCAGAGAGCAGTCATATCAGATAGAAGTGACACTTCAATGGGAGGGCAAATCTGGAAAGAAGGCATAATGAAATAATCTGACAGCGCCCTAGTGTGAACTCTGCAAAAGCCAGCTAGTGACTCTACTGTCACGAGAACACACTGCCCTTTTCCTGTCTTTTGTCAGCTGTTACCTGGGATGTAAGCCCTCCAAAAAAGGTGAAAAGGAAATTTACCCGTATTTATGTTACTTAATGTGTCATGGATATCTCGCTTGCGTTTACATGAATTGGGGCTTTCTGATTATTGTAACAGTTTTCATTTGGTTATGGCTGCTATTTTATTATGTTTCTTAAGGCCTGCAATAAAAGAAAAAAGATGAAGTTTAAAATGCATTTAGTTGTTCAGAGTCTAAGAAGGGACCAATTCAAAAATTCTGCATGAGTGACAGAAGATTAGTTACCAGAAATATTGTCTATTTTTTCTAATAATCTTGCCTAGGGGCATGTAGTGATATCCCAATTAGCAAAGTTAAAAAACCAGTAACTTCTGTCCCCTCCCCTTTTGTTTTGTTTTGTTTTGTTTTGTTTTTTAGTTAATCACAATATATCGTGGAATCTTGACGTGTATAAAATGCTGTTGTCCTAAGATACAACTCTTTGCAACTGTTTTGTACATTTGATAATACATGCTTAGTAGAAAAAATTTGGTGGGTTATAAACTGAAACAAAAACATCTGTTTCATAAACTCATAAATTAGCCAGTTTACATGATGTGGAATCTGTGCTTCCCGATAGGAGGAATTATGGCTTGTCTGTATTTCAGTGTCCAGGTGTCGCACTCTCAGAAGCTTTATCACAAATTTAAACCTGCTCAGCAGGTCTATATGGAATCACTGTTTAAGCATCTTTTAAAATCTGTTATGGTTAAGTTTAGGTGAATTCAGTGCAGTTTTTATCCCCAGTCACCTAGATACAAAATTGGTACACTCTAGAACAATGAGATCACAGTCCCTCACAGAGGTGACAGCCCTCACAGTCCTTCACAGATGGGTAGATGCTGTGGATTCCTAGCCCTGGATACAGGCAATAGTGAGTCTGGGTACATATTCCCACTCAGTAGGCACATGCACAATATGCAGACCCAGTTTACTGCTAACAGATC
>VYZT01002799.1:4576-17750 GCA_013400735.1 Pomatostomus ruficeps
TTACAGAAACCACTTAAAGTGAACACTACTGCAGAATCTCCCAACTATTTAAATGTAAAGCTAAAAGACCTTTAACCAGGAAGAAAAGGTAGATCTTTCCTCCTATAATTCATGAAACCATTTCCATTCTGAAATTATTTGAACATCAAGAGAATCACAGAAACATTAGTAAATCACACTTAATGCTGTCAAAAGTTGGAATTACCTGCTAAAATAAATAAATTTTAAAAAATAGAAAATGCATAATAACATTTATTGGTATTCTTAACTAAGAAATCTATACCAATAAAGCTATGACACAGTAGCTTAAAAGTGCCTTTAATAGGGTGTTTGATAGCTGCGTCAGTTAAAGTTCACCCTTTCCTCATGTCTCTGAGCAACACAGATGTGTTGCTCACAGTCAAACAGTATTTTGCTCAGATTTTTGGATCAGACTGAGAAAAAGAGGATCTTCTCCACTAGGATAAGGATGGCCCAAATCAGACCTGAGATAAGTGTTTAAATATTCAACAAAATACAATGCTCTGATTTTAGGACTTTTTATGAATTCTGGATTTTCATATAATATTGGAAGATTTTGCTTTTGCTGAACAGTGCTTACAACAGAACCAAAGCCTTTTCTGCCTCACCCCACCACACCAGTGAGGAGGCTGAGAGTGCGCAAGAAGTTGGGAGGGGACACAGCCGGGACAGGTGACTCAAACTGACCAAAGGGATATTCCATACCATATGACGTCATGCTCAGTGTATACAGTGGCAGGATGGAGGGATGTTCAGAGTGATGCTGTTTTGTCTTCCTGAGCTACCATTACACGTGATACAGCCTTGCTTTCCTGGAGCTTGCTGAAAACTTGCTCATGGGCAGTGGAGAATGCATTCTTTGTTATGCTTTACTTGTATGTGTGGCTTTTGCTTTACTTATTAAACTTTATCTCAACTCATGATTTTCTCACTTTCACACTTCTGATCCCCTTTCCCATCCCACTTTAAGGAGGATGAAATTTGAGATGCTTAGCTGCTTGCCTAGGTTAACACACAACACTGATGTTACTAAAGACTTGTCAAATAACGTAAATTGAGAGTTATATTGATATCAAATTAATGAGAGCTCCCCTATTTATATAGAATTCATTATTAAGTTTTAGTTTGTTCCAAGCATCTCCTACTGGCAGCCACTGACAGTGTAGGACAGCAGATACTTGAAAAGTACTGCAATAAAATGATGTTAGAGGACCCAGGGCTGCATGCATTAATGATTAATCAGTGATAAAAGAGTTGTGTAGCAACAATTACATGAAGCTTCCCACAACTGATAGCATAGGCACAGTTGTCTTTGAAGTAAGACTTAATAAGGCTACAGAAGGCTATGACAAAAAATAGCTAATTACACTGCTTCAGAATCTGCTACACAGAACTGATTGCTCTGATATCCTGCACTGTACTGTTACAGATACAAAGATTGCCGTATTTCCATTAAAGAGAGCTGTATTTTAGTACTTAATCTACAATTTCGTTAATTGCATTCATTTGTTATTCACAGTTAAGGTCTTTATGTTTGACCTGGATACGGCAGCAAGGTAAAATTTTGCCATCAGCTTTGGATCGTTGATGACATTCAGAAAAGTTTTTCTTTCTTATTGTATATGCAATTCTGAAAAATAGTTTGCAAAGTGCAAAGGTGTTTTTCACTATAATACCATATGGTTCATTGCCTAGATGTCTATTTTTGATTTGAAATGTATATATTTTAAATAATGACATAACTTTAAACAAAGAAAATTAACTCTACAACGGCCAAAACAGACAGAAAACCACAGCAGCTGGCAAAACTGACATATGATGTTAACTATACTAAAGTATAATAGTATCTTTAATCTAGAATCTGCCTTTATTGTCCATATGAAACCAATTTCTAAAAGGTCAGATTATCTGCTGATTCCTATTATTGGTTTTCAGGAACATTCATTTTCCTTCCTTCCTTGCTTCCTTCCTTGCTTCCTTCCTTGCTTCCTTCCTTCCTTCCTTCCTTCCTTCCTTCCTTTCTCTCTTCCTTCTTTTCTCTCTTCCTCCTTCCCTCCCTTCATCTCTATTTCTAAATTATAATTTGAAATATAGTTTACATGTAATTACAGAGGAGAAATGCACATTCATGAAAAACACTGTTATAAGATGCTCAAAAGGAAATATAATTGTTCTTATTTATAATACACATGAGGCTGTCTTCCTTCTTAGTCAGAAAACAGGGACAGTAGTGTTTGCAATAACATATTATAGCAAGATTTAATCTAAGTAACAGTGCAGAAACTTCTAATATTTAATATACAAAATCTTTTCTAACTTCTCTGGGATTTGAGACAAAATGAAGGAAAGCAGAAAATTGGTTAAAATCAGTGAGACAACTCAGAGCAGTTTTTCTAATAAAGGAATGTTCCCACTACTACATCAAAGAGATACTGTGGATTAATTATAATTTTGGTTTTTTTCTTTTTTTTCCTTTTTTTAATATGGGTAAAAGGAAGCAAGTTTTAATTACAAAGAAGAACCTCTTCTTTTCTTTATATCTGCTTGGAGCCTGTGACATCAAGAAGAGGAGTTCTGACAATGGTCATGATGTCAGAGGACTATGACTTCAGCTGGAGGAATAAAGAGAAGAAGCAGATGAATTCTTATAAAACAAACCTCTGTTTCCATAAAAATGTCTTTGTTAATAAGAAACAAGAGAAGAAAAAAGCAAAAGAGTTATGACATATTTAGGTTGATTTCTTTCCCCTAAACAGAGTGCCCGTTAATATCCAAGATGTATCCCAAACATGCTGATTTCTATAAGCTCTTCTTGTAAGACTTAACTCACTATAGACAATATTTTTTTAAAGGAGTCTTTAGGTGTTTTTGCTGATTCTTATGACAGCTACAACTTTTATAAGCACAATGCCCACATAAATATCTTCCATATAAAGTCAACTAGGAAGCAATTCTATAGCCTCTATGATCTCACAATTCATTCCTCCAGTTACTGTGTTATGCAATGCCTAAGAATATAGGTGGAATTAAATACCTAACTGGAAGGCAGCCAAAGTCATAACAAGAAAACATGAAGATGTAATTTTTCTGAGTCTTCATTTATATCTGCATTAGACTTATGTTTCACATTTGGGTATAAACACATTAAATAATCAACTTGAATTTAGCTTTAAATATTTTTAATTGTATGACTATGAGACAATACAACATAATATATGTATCACAAAATTATAAAATGGCCTGGATTAGAAAGGAACCTTAAAGATCATCTAATTCCAATCCCCCTGCCATGGGCAGAGACACTTTCCATTAGACTAGATAGCTCAAAGCCTTGTAGCAAATCAGACTCAACTTGGGAAAGAGCAATTTCATTCACTGTTAACTAAAACTACAGTAGGATGGTGAGAAAAAAAGACAAAAATACTTTCCCCTGTCCCCATCCTCTTTCCTTCAGTGTTGGTTTCACTCCTTCGTTCACAACTCTTCTACCTCCTCCTTCCCTTCCCTGGAGTGGTGCAAGGGGGTTGCGGTAAAAACAATTTGCTCTGCTATTCCTTATGCTCTCCCCTGCTCCAGAGTGGGACTCCTTCCATAGGAGAGAGTCCTTTGCTGAGAAGCATCCTTTTCACAGGCTGCAGTTTTTCAAGAACTGCTCCAACATGGGTTTTTGCAATGAGTTACAGTCCTTTCGGAATAGATTGCACCTTGTGGGTCCTCTATGGGGTCACAGGTCATGCCAGAAAACCATGCATGAGCTTCTCTCCATGAGTATGGCCCTTGCCAGAAGCCTGTTATGACATGGGGTCTCCTTGGGCTGCACCTTCCTTGGGGACATTTCCATCTTCTGCAGCGTGAGGCCCTTAATCCTCCAATACCATCCTACCCATGAACTGCATGGGGAAAACCTTCTTCAGTGTATCCTTCTGCATGAGCTGCAAGGGAAACTCTGCTCCAGTACCTGGAGTACCTCCTCCCCATGCTTCTTCTCTGATCAAGATGTCTGTAGGATTGTTTCAAATTTGTGATCATTCCTATCTCTCACAGCTGCTGTGTAGCATTTTTTGCCCCTTCTGAAAAGTTTTATATAAAGCACCCCCATCTTGGCTGAGGGGATCAACTGTGTTTTGTGGTGAGTCTGTTGGATCCATCTGGAACCAACTGCATCTAACATGGGACAAGTCCTGGCCTCTCTTCAAAGAACACTCTTGTTCCCTCTCGCACACCTTATTAAGTAAATCCAATACAGAAGTCTACCTGCTGAGATAAGAAAATATAGTGAACTTTCTTGGCAGCATAAAAATAAATTTATAGTTTCATGTTTAATAGTCATTGCTATGAAATGATATTATTGTTTTCTTTAACTTTTTTTTTTAATGAGTGTTTTCTTGCTACAAATAAAATGAGAAAGATTCACCATTTTCCCTGGTGAGATATGAACTTCTTCGTGTTACTTTGAAAAGTGTTTTTCATCTCCCTCACTGATCTGAACATTCTAATTATGGCAGCTTTAAATGTGACAGTATCTTTTCATAAGACTGACATCAGTAGGATGAAAGTAGTGAGAAATAAGGAGTTCAGATGAGGAGATAATACAAAAATGACTAGACTTATCAAGAACTCCATGTGTGAAAATCACAAATAAAAGGAAAAATTATATCCAACAGGCAGAGGTAACACACTTTGGCAGTATCTGAGATATGAAAGGAAAGGAAAAGCAGTGGTGGCAAGGGAGCAGGAGTGAGCCTGAGATTGATACTGCTCAAATAATTAAAAATTTTGATTCATTTTCAAACTGAAAGATGAGACAAAAAATAATCTAGGTCTACTTCTTGCACCTAGGATATAAAATACTAAAGCCTACAGTTAAGACCCTGTTCATTGCAATACTTAAGTTCTTGTATCACATTGGGCTAAGTAATGTTTAAATTCAATAATGGTAGAACACTGGCTCCAAAATGCAATAATGTTAGTTCCAAGGAGAATGAAACTTTAATTTCTGAATTCAGAATGAAAGGGAAAAAAAAATCAAGTGCAAAGTCCATGGAGCCAGATTCTTTTCAGTGGTTCACAGGCACAGAACCAGAGTCAACTGGCTCACCTTGAAACGCAGGAGGTACTCAGTGAACATCAAGATACTCTTTTTTTTTTTTACTGTTAGAACAACTGAGCACAGGGACAGGTTAAAGATCCTGCAGATCTTCAAAAGCTGTCTGGACATCGGTCAGGGTAAGCTGCTACGTGACCCTGCCTGAGAAGGAGGTTGAACAAGATGACCTCCAGCGGTCCCCTCCAACCTCAACCAACTCTCAATTCTGTAATTGCTCCCCTTGTCCAGACTTCCCCAGGACTCTCTGTCCATATTCCAGGACTCTGTTTCAGTCCCCCACATTCATCATTCCCTACTCCAGTGATGCTGCAGCAGAGTTGGTCTCCAGTTTCCCACAGCCCTGTCCTGCCCAGCCATGGCCCTGCTGAGTCAGGCCACTTGTGGGTGCATGTCCTGGGCCAGCCTTGGCCAATGCCTATGTCCAGGCTGCCCTGGTGCCCTTTGGCTGACCTGCAAGGACAGTGGGCCCTCATGGGGAGACTCCACTGCTGCTGGGCTCCAGGGAGGCAACAGCAGAGCTGTGTCCAACCACTCATGTCACTGACTCTTCTGTTCAGGGGACAGTGGTACTCCAACTCTGTCCCTAGTGTTTGCTTGTTTGGGTTTTTATCCCAATTTGGGTTTTTATCTCAATTTATGAAATTTTCCCATATACCAGGATAGGAAAGTTATCAGGAAAGTCATATGTATCATTCCAGTTTTAATAACTCTCTTTTCTGACTGTGATTTTCCAGTATTCTTGTTACAGCTTTCATATGAAATTACCACTAACTGAAAACTAGAAAGATATAACTTGTGTGTTCATACAGATTTTGGTCAAATATTTTTGTATGTTTCAGCATGTAACTAATGCTTGCCCTGAAAACCCCAGCTTCACAGAGAAAAAAAGTGAAATTATTTCTTTGTATACAATAGAAACCAAATGAGCATGCTAGCAGTACAAATCCAAGAGATAACTTTTCATCAGTAAGGGCAAACAAATGATTTCTTTCATTTCAAGTCAGATATAATCTGTGTTCCCACAGTGAGAATAAGGGTAATTAAGAAATATTTTCTAAGTTAATTTCATGCAAAGAAACCAGTACTGTGATAAACGTTTAATAAGACAGAACACAGAACTCTTTGAATTTCATGGAGCTGCCTGTAATTTTTATTGTAAGATTGTAAAATGTGTGACCCGGACACAAACCCCTCTCATCTACCCAAGATCTCTGTGGGAATACCAAACCAAGCACAGGAGTGTTGAACAAAAAGTACTATTGTGGATCCATCAAGCTTCTACAGAAAGGTTATTGTGTTCATAGTAGTCAAAGCACAGTGTTTCTTAAAGATGTTGAATTTGGTCCAAACCATCACTTATCCTAAAATGAGTTATGGAAAATTATCTCAGATCTTTTGTGATGCATCTTCTTGAGTCCATATAAAGCATTTGTGGTATCCTCGTTATAAAATGGGCAATTATAATGATGTTGCATGGTGACAAATCCTTTCTCAATCCTTGTTACCCTGGAAGAGAATAATGAACACAATCTAAACTGATTTGCACATAATCGTGTAATGAAAACTGAACAATTTCAGAGTAGTGAAGTTCCTCTTACAGAGTTCAAAGACCTAGCCTGGCAAATTTTCAGGACAGCACAAGAAGGAAATGTGTTTCCTGACTCATTCCTTTGTCCTTTGTGATTACCTCATCTGATTACCTCATAACACTATCTTATCTTGCTTGCACATTAGTGAGATGTCAATGGTTTTTAAATGACAGAAATATTTATTTCAGTCATACTCCATTTAAAAGGTCATTTGCAGTGTTTTATGGCTTCCTCTGTTCTCTGTTATTTGTCATTTTCTCTCAGAAACCTAAATCAGTATTTCCTACAAATAGCTATTTTTTTCATCTAGAAATTTTGGATCTTAGCCTTGCAAACCTCATTTAATCAACATGATTACACTGGAGAACCCAGTAGTGCACAGCAAAGTAGATTAAGTGTGTTTTTAGGGGAAAAGAAGTATAAAAGTATCCAGTCCAGTTTTGTGCATGAGAATTTCCCTGTAATTGCAAGAAAAATGTCAAACTTTTATAAGTCTGCTAATTAAGCATTTTCCATATTGTTAGGTCTCTTTAGAATGTCAGTTGAATATTTTATATTCTTAATTAATAGAACCCTGGGTAAAACTAAATAAAATTATCATTTTAACTGTTACCTATTTGTAACAGATTTGTTGGTTAGCTACATACTTTTAATTCTAAAATTTTGATTAGTGGCTACTGTGTCATTGTTAAGTAACTCCTGAAGATCACTTTTGTCTTACCAGACTGCACACTGTGGATCCATGAATTGCAGATCAGACGGGATATGTAGAGGAAGGTAGACCCTGAGAAGAGCTTTTCCTTTAAGAGGATTTTATTACCTTTTACTTTCTTCATAAAGGATTTTTTTTTCCTTTTCTAGCTCTGAGGTTTATTACAAGCCATTTTCAGGTTCTGAACAAGTCAAACCTTTTTTTTTTTTTTTTGTTCTGGAAGGAAATACAAAGATTTACATGCTTTGAAGGTAATATAAGGTCTCTGGATGAAATTGCAAATGCCTGAAGGATTCTATGCATATTAATAACATTGTTTGACTAAAGAACATTGTTTGCTATTTTAGGTAGATTTTGAAAGAACATAAAAAGAAACAGTATTCCATGGCCCTTGTGGGAAGTTGGGGGGCAGAAATGTCTTTCATAATTTTTTTTTAGAGTATCAGTGAAAAAAAGAGCCAGAACAATGTAAAGATATTTTTTGTCAGAAATTAAGAACGGTAAACCTGAACAAAGGGTTTTATTACAGCTAGATCCAAGGAAAAAAGGATCTGACTTATGCACATACCTGTATCACTGTATCTGTCTTGTCCTATACTAAATATTTATTTAAGAGGTCTAAGAGAATGATCTAAGTGATCTAAGAAGACAATATAGGCAGTTTCACTAATGCTCTATCAGACACAAGAGAAAAACTTATTGGAAGTCAGCTCTGCAATTAACGTATTTTTGCAGTAGAATTATTACACTGATGAGAGACTAGAATTTACCATCAATGTGTCTTTATGTTGAAAGATGCTCAGAACATATGCGACCTATGAATGCTCACTCTGCAGTGCATTATGCACATTTTAGTTCTGAGGGAGTTTATTGTTTGTTTGTTTGTTTGGCTGGATTTGCTTGGTTTGTTTTCAATAGAAAACTTAGCAGACACTGATTTTCATGGCTCTAGGCACCATGCACCATATGGCACGCTGGTTGAATGTGTCATACCATGGCATGGCACTCATTCTATTGTCACAACTACACTCAGACTGTAGAAGGTGTAGTAGAATAAAAAAACCTGCAAGATCTCAGACCCTTAGAACTGCATGTCTACTTTTATTTAATTATACTACCCATTCAGTGTTGTGCTAAGCACAGATCTTCTACAGCTGAATTATACTCAAAAACGTGTTTGTTACTTCAAATCAAAAACATTAGCTAAGACATAGCAGTGTGTGTTGCAGATCCACACTACTGTAGGCCGGTTTCTGGTGACCCACACCCAGGCAGTGTCTGACTTTGTCAAGTATATATCCAGGAACATATGAAGTACTCATGATTTCCTTCCAAACCTTCTGTTATGCTCCATAATGACATGGGTGTCCTGTGGTCCTCTCTCATGTCTGTGAAGCACATGTGCACATCTTCAATCCTTTATGGCATATGACGTGATCAATACAACCAGTTGACTATGCTTAGGCAACTAATTTCCACATTTGTTTTCTTTATGTAGCCTTAACTTAAGGCTATTGTCAATGCAATATGATCACTACTACTACTACTATGATTACTACTAAAAGTGCATACAAAGTATTTAATGAGCTTGTACTATATTTTGAAGTGGCTATTCTTAACACTTTAAAGTTATTTTCTGTAATTAAAGCTTTCAGTATTTAGACAGATAATTAGAATTTATGCATACATGTATATGAGGTAATACTTCAATTTACTTAAATTACTGCTTATTACTAGATTATTATACATACCTGAATATCTTTGAACTAGATTCTCTGGTATGTTTATACTTATAGAAATCATTCCACCAAACTCATTCTTCCAATCAGCCTCTCACTATGACTTTTTTTTTCTTATGTATAAATCTTAAATTTAATCACTTTAACTAGAGTTCCATGCTGAGGAGCAAAATCGGTGTACTTTGCAGCTGCAAGAACAACCCACTGGCCCTACAGCATGCTGATATTTATTGTGTGTTGACAGTGGTGGCACCTGATCTAATTTCAAAGAAGTAATTTCTTTTAGCAAAAACTTGAAGTCTCTGAATGCAGCATGAGTCTAGTGATTATCTGTAATAAAACTGGGCCTTGGCAATAGGACTAATTTTTCAAATGTTACTTTAAAGAAGTGAGCATCTGTTCAACAAATTGAAGTGTAATAATTTCGTTTCAGAGAGCAGACTCTCTTTGCAGAATAACAAGTTTACGTTCAAGAGTGGCATAAAGACCATTACCAGTAACTCAAAAATTTTTAGTAATTGGATAAAGATGTAAACCACTACAATGCCACTTATTTTAGTTGTGGCAAAACATAATTTGCACGTAATTTCAACTAATCTGAAGACTATGTAATGGAAAATAATTGACATAGATATCACTAGAATACAATAGTAATGCTGATTTCTTAAGCAAATCATTTTTTTTGACTGAGACAAGACACTGAATAATATTATAGTATCAAATTTTTAAATTACTATATGAAGGGTTCATCCTTTCAATTTTAGTTGTACTCCCTCTGAATATAATGATGAATTTAAGGACGTGAAAATATTAAAAAAATAAAAAAAACCCGAACACACAAAACTCTTTATAATAAATTAAAACATCATTTATGAAAAAAAAAAGGGCTAGATTTGGGATTAAATTAGATGTGTGAATTATATGTCACAAAAAAGTTTTCAAAACTTCTAATTTGTTATCTGACTCATTTTTAGTAAAAATCAAAAGAGAAACAATTTGTTTTCTCTGTACTAGAGATGCTTCATACCTTTTTCCACTCAGTGACTTGCAGATGTTGGAATCCAACAGTCTCAAATAGTCAGGGGAAGATTATTTTATTGGGTTGTGGTGGTAACATGAGACATTGTATCTCCAGACTTCAGGATTCCAACCTAAAGTATTTTGAGGTCCATATGCCATATGCAACTTTCCCACAGAAGAAGCCACCCATATGATAGTAAGTAACTAACAGTTCCAGAGTCATGTGCAAAAAAAAACCACCAAAAAATACCTTTTTTCACCTTAGAGTGTTGCAACACATCTCTTTTCCTTCTTTGAGTACCTACTCAGAATCATTTTGAAAACAAGGGAGCTGTCACATGGTTATTGACTGCAAAGTGTATCTGAATATCTGCCCTGCATGGCATGCAGAATATATTTCTCAAAGGCAAACAAGTCAAAGAAATACTGCTTCTGCTTTTCCTAAGATGCTGATATAATTGTGCTTCTAGCCCTAACAATGCAATATCAGTGGTGTACCATGTTAAATATAGGAAAGAAAGAAATGCGCTTTGAGCATGAATATGAACTATCTTCATAGCATCACTGGTATTAAGGAAAAAAACAAGGAGCTTTTATTTCTGTTTTTGTTGTTTTTCCATTTTGTTAATAAAGGTATTTCTATATTTACCATTTTAAAAATTTTCAAAAAAATCACATATACAATACACCTACTCTTGTTCTCTTCCAACTTCTTTTGTTATTTTAAATATAAGAACAACAATAACAAAAGCCTTTTCTTTTTAATTTTACTTTTAATTCAATTCCATCAGAGACATTTTACAGCCAGAGACATAAATGAAAGGTAAGTAACAAAATTATTAGTCTGAGAGACCCAGAATGGTTCTGCCTCCTTTGTTTGCAATTCTTTTTGCAGCTCAGAGACCTCCAATCTGAGCTGTAGTACATGATATAAATATCACCTTAGCTAGAGATTTACTGTTGGTGAATAAACAGAGCAATACCTGTCCTCAGTCCACAACTTTTCAAGTATTGTAACTGGAAATAATTATTGTGTTCTTGTGCCCTTGATGATCTTTCCATGTTTGTTCAGATTATTTTCTATTCCTGCTTCCTTATTCTTTCAAATTAACACAATTCCGTCTGACATTATATCTAGGAAATAACAGATAATGTTTGTGATGTGCATTAAAATTAATACATAACAGTCATGCTTTTTTATTTTGGTATTTCTCTCCTCCAGTAGGTGTGATTTTTATACAGATCTTCACTGCAGTGAAGACAGCCTTCACGGCATTCAAAGATGTCTATATTAAACTGAATGTTTTCATTTCTCCTAAAAGGCAATACTTTGTTTTTTCTGTATCTTGACTAGAAGAATTCAGCAGTGAATGATAAGCAACATCTTGGAATAATGAAAGAAAATATTTTTTTTAACATTATTAAGGAATTATTTTATAGTGCCTAGTGGGATTTGCAGGTGTAAATAAGTAATAATGTTATTGTGGTGGATTTAATCAGTTCTCCATGGACCACCCTCATATGCTCTGTACACCACACCTCAAAAACCTCTTAGCAGATATTTTCAGAACAATTACGTCCATAGAAGAGAAGTGATCGTGCCTACAATTTTATTTCTCAGAAACAGAACCCTACATTAGAAAGTGAGCATTGCCTATTTATCTATAACATATGTACCATGTATAGCCCCATGGATACCTACCATGTACTTCACAGAACTGCTAATCCTGTTAGAAACAAAGTTACTGTATTTGAATGGGACCATAATATCATCTAATTATAAATGAAATATATCTGCTTAAAATTTGTGCCAAGTAATAAAAATAATTAAAAACTGAAAAATCTAATTTACAGATGGCGGAGCATGCCTGCATTTACATGCAAAAGGCTCTGGATATTTGAAGTTTTTATATTAAGATAGGAACACGTGTTTTTAATTGAAATGCAAAGAACATAATCACCTGTTTTAAACATCAGCCAGTCCTTCATGTTAAATATTAAGCATTTTGAATTTGGTTCAAAACCATTCCCAACAGTAATTAACTCCCCCTTGCACACTTAAATATTTCTTATGTTATCTGCAAGCCACACCTGGAAAAAGGCCAAAGCAAAATCTGTTCTTGTAAAGTATATTTTAAAATGAGAAATACTTTTAACTGTGAGACACACTGAGGTCTGTTTTAACCTTCCCATGGATGTCTACTGAGTGAAGTCAAATGACTCTTTCACTGTATTTAAAAAACTAATAAATACCAGTCAGAGAAAAAGAAATTGCACTAATCTTGATCATTTTGCGGAGAGAAAAATTAAACCTTGTAGTAAGTAATACAGCATTTCTACTGAATGTATTTCAGGACAGGAATCTGAGCCTGACTGAAGTAAGTGATATCAAAATGAAGATAAATGAAGATGGTGTAAAAACATTGCACACGCCATGGCCACTCTCATGCCGTGTGACTGAGAACACACATACTGCACTGCATGGTAGTATAATTTATTTAATATTCATGAGATATCCTGGCCTGTTGCCATTTTTAGGCATCAATCCAACCAGGGACATGATGTTCTCTATGCCTCCCCTGAAGATAAATTAAGGCCATTTGGTGGGAGTTTAAAAATACACAATGACATACCCTTCCACTAAATATATGAAACAGACAAGGCCTTTTCCATTCTGAGGTCTATGCTTAGTATTTGTTTGAAATTTAGCTGCTTGCATGGTCTGTGGAACAAACAAACGGAAGTATTTGTGTTTCATGAACAGAGAAATTATTGCATAATTTGTAAATTTTTCATCATTTTCTAAACATGTAAATGAAAGTCATGTATCTAACTTCCCTTGTTCCAAAGTTAAAAAAAATCTCTCACACAGAGTATAGGCTTCTTAAAATAATAATCCAAATAGAAAGCATATGATTGATATGAACAAATATATGAATCATAAACTTTAACTGATATAAAATAATTATATCAGTTTATATCAGTA
>VYZT01002805.1:9267-22695 GCA_013400735.1 Pomatostomus ruficeps
GTTTCTATTTTTCTCCCCCCACCTCTCTCCCTCTCCCCAGTCATTATAGCAATTTCTGCTTCTTCATTAATGTGGGGATTCAAGATGCTTTTCCTTTCACTGATTGAAATACTTCAGCAGCTTCTTATACCTGTTCATTTTTTGTGATCCATCAGCTGAGCTATAATGGAAAACTTAAGCAGGGAGTCCATCCTGAACAGTTCATAGTCCTATGTCTTCCTGAAATAAACCATTCTTTTGCTTGCAGAAGTTTTTTTTTTTTTTTTTAAATTTTGAGAATTATAACAATTAGAGGGAGTTTTTCTGGAATTAGGTAACCATTCAGCATTACACCCTCACAAATCAGAAGATGAGCCATACCATTCAGTCCTCCATGGAAGTTTATTAGTTCATAGCCAAGGGTGAGAGAAGCTGGTTTGAGTTTCTTGAGTGAAAAGAAGGAATTAAACCTGTTTCTTGCAATGTGGAAAAATGAGCTCAAAATTGGATAGTAATTTGTTTTAAATACAACAAAATTAACAAATTAATTAAAAAAACACTAATGCAAAAGTGGTTTTTCATGAAACCGTAGTTTGTGGTGTTGTAGTCCATGTACAAGAAAGTTAAATCTACATTATAATGGGTCTGGGAGATTTTCTGAGAAAGAGTGTCTCAACATGGCATACCTTTTTCTTAGAGCATCAAGAAAGCATTTTAGCATGGAAAAAGCTGAAGGATTTAGCATTTTAAAAATTGGTAAATAACAACTGATTATTATGATTTTGGTTTCCTATCCAGTGGATCCAAAGTACTTCTGCAGCCAGGTAACATTGTGGTAGTTTTCATTATGTTCCAAGAATAAGTCACATACCAAATAAAAGTTAAATCTCTGACTTTTCAGCAAAGTCAGCTTGGGTTCTCCAAAATGGTATAAATTTTATTTTTCTTTTAGACAATGTACTATATTCATGTTAATACCCCTATGAATGAGAAAGTAATTAGCAAAGGAACAATAGTCACACTCAAGGGTTTTTCTTTCTCTATCACTATCTATTTCATCCCAATGTATCCCCCTCATCTTCAGGAAGTACGCTTTTTTTTTTTTTGCTTCTTGCATCTTTCTTCTCAAGTCACTCTTTTGCTGTCCAGCACTCTCAAGCTTTCTGTAGGGAAGTAGGAAGAGTGACACTTTATACTGAAGCTTGATAAATGAATTCTTTGCCTTCTTGTTTCTTGGTAAGTGGACCATTAAGCTGTATGTCCTTGACTTTCCCTGTTGGTAGGATGAAAAAATACAACAACGAAAGGATTTAACACTGAGTAAATTTTATTTTACTTCCTGCTCATGGTTAATAGTATATTTTATATACAATTTCCCTAATATACTACACAATAGAAAATGACTAAAATCTGATATACTTCATGTTTCCACAAGTCTTTTTGAAGTTTGTTGTTTTAACATCTTAACTTAAGCTTTCATTCCAACTTGCATTATGTGAAGATTGTAATACGAAGGAAACTAAAAGAAACTCCTCTGAACCAGTTTTTATAATGTGCATCCTTAACTCACAATAAGTAATTGGAAAAGAATTTTTGTATTTGTAAGGTTTGACCTTGACATTGTTTGTGTAGGCCTCCAAAGCAATTATTGTAGAAACTGAGTTGGAAAACAATGGCAAAAAGCAGACAGAAATGCTTGAATTAGTGCAAATCACAAACATAGCTGAATGGTATTAGATGACTGTTTGCTTTTAAAGAGGGAAGACATGAAGTAATTAAATCTTGACATACAATTATGACAAATATCAGGTAACAAGCTTGCTATGCAATATAAAATAAGAAAAGACATTTTCTGAAAACTTGCCTGATGCTCTGTCATCTGAGACTGTTCTTTATGAGTGCAGGGTGAAGGTCAAGGAGGTATCTCAACTCCATCAATCCTTTGGACAGTTACAAATGACCTTTCACTTTTCATAAGACATTCAATATTCTGAATGGGGGGATACATTTTTCTGTGTTTAGAAAATAGCAAAATTTAAACCTTTTATAGTGCACAAGGTGCGTTTGTGTTTGCATATCCTGAACAGCTCATTCATTTTTAAATGTTCATTAACACCAATATCTCATTTACATGAAGTAAGTGATTTTAAAATGTTGTATCTGTTTCAACACGTATTTTAACTTTTCATATTTGTATTGCATTAATTTTTATGATTTTTTAAGTGTGTAGTCTGTTTTTCCTTCAAAAAATGTTTTAAAATGCTCTAGTGCTTACAGATATATGGCTTTCAATGGCTGCCATTTTGATTTGATATTGATGTAAATCCAAATGTTACACCATATTTTTGTTTCATATTTATTTTGCCAGGATTAAGACTCAAAGTCTGTTTTCATCTTGATCTCTCAAGGTGTGTGCGAAATTTGTGTTGTTGGAATACATACCACTGGATGCATATTTCTTTGTGACTTACAGGATTCAGCTTCAATCTACAGGATTCAACAACCTGTGTTTCAACAGAGCTTGTTCTTTAGTCACATAAACTAAGGTTCCAGTGGTACTTGTGTGAGGTAAGAATTGAGGATTTCATTGTTATTATTTTTGTACTAAGTAAAAATAATGGTGTCAAGCTACTATTTCACCTATATTTTGGAAAGTCCTAAATATTTTTTCCCTTTTCCACATAAATTAATTTATTCCTCCTATTTGTTACACAAGACAAAGGAACTTGAAATTCTAGACAATAACTCTTGCTGGATCTGCCTAATATTCTTAATGTTACGAGTAGGTAATCCTTTTGCTAACTTCAGTTGTACTTTAGAATATATAGAGAAAATAAAGAAAAATAAATCAAGAACAAATATGTTCAACCATTACAAAAGAATGGCATCTCTTCATTAAAGAAACAAAAAAACCCCCTTTGAAATAGAATATGATAACAGATTAAGACAAGTTGTGGAACAGAAATGTAAATTTACATAGGTAGAACTCAGGTGCATATTTTATAGTATCTTAGCCCACTTGCTGTATTTAATAAAAGACGTTAGAACATACAATACAATTCTATCAGTTTAGAAGAATCTATTGTTATTTTTACTGCTGAAAGTTAGATATTATTCCAACTGAACATAATTATTTATTTAAATCATACATAATATCTCATTCATTTCCTTTAGAAATATTATTCAAGGTCTGCCATGGGCAACAACTTGAAATAAAGCATAGATAATTATCGCTCCTCTCGGCTTTCTTGGGACGCCTTCCCGGATAGCAGCGCTGCCCAAAAGCCGATGCAATCCCAGTGCCCCGGCCGCCCCGTGTCGGGGGGGGAATAACACCAGGAGGGCTCACGTTGGCCCCACTGGTGGGAGCTGGGTTTAGCATGGAGTGGGGGGATGACGAAAGTCGTAGGAGACCCGAAGACAAAAGGAGGGACTCCAGGTATGAGCGCACTGTGGTTTAGTCCCACGATGGAATCCTCAGGGACCGGAGCCCCGAGCAGCTTGAGACATGGGGTCTTAAGGTAAACAAACAGCCAATTAAGTGAGGGTACAGGGGAAGGGTTAGGGAGGGTCCAGGGTTACAGAGCCAGTAACTTGAGGAATGGGGAGGAAAGAAGGACGAGTAAAAAGGGAAGAACAAATCATTAACTGAATAACGGAGAACTTACTAGAACTTGGGGAGTATACAGAAATTAATAGACAACTGGGTATCCAATGAGGGGACTCGGGGGTGGACTTGTTATAACTTGGGTTACAACACAGTGATGTCTGTTCCCTGGGGGAGCCCTCCAGCTCTGGGAGCTCTCCACCAGAGCTCCTTTTCTTCGGTGGTACATTCTGGGGCCTTCAGGCCTTTATTATTTATACATACAACCCCAACAGATAATTTTATTGAATTTGAAAAGCTATTCAGGACAGAATTATCAAAACAATTATCAAAATCTCAAATTGGTTAAACCAAAGTGACATTCATAATATCTCAGTAATTTGTTTTCAAAACTATGTCATGCTACTGTCTTCAAATCTTGTGATTTAGTTTACCAGCATATTACTTACTTGCTTATTTGTTACTTACACTTTACACTGAGGTAGTTTATATTAGTTCAGATTAGTGTAAATCACAAGTTAGTACAGTTTGAGAAACACTTTTTTTCTCTCTCTCATTTTCTTCATAGGTAAGCTCTGAAATGGAGAAATAGGAAGAAGCATTTCAGGACATTTTAGGAAAGCCCTCCAGGGAAAATATTGTCCAGCATGTGCCCTGCTGTGTATAAAACACCCTTAGCATGAGCTTGTCTCTCAGGAATTTTGGCAAAATGAAATCAAACAGAATTATAGTCCATATGAGTAGATGTTTGGAAACATTTCCTAAGACTACTTAATTATAGTGAGACATAATGGGCATATATATGGCAAAAATATTGAAAATGGCTACTTAAAAATTTCAGAAAACTTCCCTTAATTTTGATGGGGTAGATTCAGTTTCAAAGTAGTTGCAGAATCAACCTCCCCTCACTAGGAAGTTGCAGACTACACTGAGGTCTCCCCTCTATGTCGTCTTGTCCAGGCTGAACAGACCAAGTGACCTCAGCCACTCCTCCTACGACTTCCCCTCAAGGCCCTTCACCAGCCTTGTTGCCCTCCTTTGGACACTTTCTAACAGCTGTATATCTTTCTCATATTGTGGCACCCAAAACAGGACTCGAGGTGAGGCTGCCCCAGAGCAGAGCAGAGCAGAGCAGAGCAGGACAATCCCCTCCCTTGCCTGGCTGGTGATGCTGCGCCTGATGTCCCCCAGGACATGGTTGACCCTCCTGGCTGTCAGGGCACTGCTGACTCACGTTTAACTTTCTGCTGACCAGGACCCTCAGGTCCCTTTCTGTGGCACTGTTCTCCCACATCTCATTTCCCAGTCTGTCTGTACATCCAGGATTGCCCCATCCCAAACATTTTCCCTTGTTGAACTTCATATGATTGGTGATTGCCCAGCCTCTAATAAACCCTTTTCCCCCCACATCTTTAAAAGAACTATGCACGTCTTTCCTGGAATTCAAAAAAAATATTTAAATTTGTTCTTTCTTAAAATGGTTAAAGTTTTTATTTTAATATGGGGCTTCTGAATGTACTCCTGTTTAAGATTTCTGATCTGTTTTCCTGATAAGTCATATCACACTAGTGTGTGAGCTCTAATTTGATACTAGCAGGTACCAAATTTAATGTAGGATATGGTTAGTCTCTACCTTGGATTAATGTATGTATAAGCTATATTTTAAAGCAAACTGGGAAAAATAAAGTTGACCCATGCAAGACATTCCCTTTTCTCTTAAGCTGTTATTAATTTCAGTTTGTGAATGTTAATTATGCACTCAGTCCAAAATTACACCTTAATGAACCTGTTAAATTTAAATTGTTGTCACAGCCTTGTAGTTCCTGCCAGTCTTTCCTTACTTTGAGGTTAACATGGTGGAAATATAGACACAGTACATGACTTTTTTCTTGTTACGACCTCTGTCTTCTTGGTTTGAAACTAAAGCTCAAGTTGTGACATTGGGAAGGAAAAGGCCAAAAGTGAAAAAAATCAAGTTGATTAATATCCAGTGAAATAAAATTTATTTAAGCATATTCATGGCTCAGATTGTAGCTCAAAAATATACTTACCTACAAAAGTAGTGACTTCTAGCCAGGCCATATGCATTGAAATAATACACTCTCTTCTTTAAAAGAACCCAAACAAACAAGCCAGTAAAAAAAAAAGAAATGAAACACAGAAAAAAATGGCAACATTATTGTGGAGATTTTGCATTAACAAAAATAAGAAACTCAGTTTGTGTTCCCAGAACAACCATTATTCAGTCACAGTGCCAATATACGAAAATACAGTGAACTTCATACTGCACAGTATACAGCATAGAAATACAATATAATATGTACAGAAAGTGCAAAGCAGCAGAATTACAGTTGCTGTGGGAACCATACTTGGAATTTAATGACATTTATTTGTGTCATATCTCAATCACAATGTTGCATTAACGTAGTCATTTGCATTTAATTCTATATTACATTCCCAGTTTAGAAGAACACATTTGCAGTTGCTCATGTCTCTGCTTCCAACAATGATTCAGAATTATATACTTTCTAAGATTATTTTGACAGAATTATATATAACTTCATGATGGAGCATCTCATTACCCTGGCAAGAGACCTTGAGGAAGTAGTTTGTGAAACGGTTTGGTATTGGCAACTAAAAATCTTGTTTTTAAAGATGTTTTATTAACTATACTATTATGCTATTATATCTGCACTTTCATGGATGAATATTTTTATGAGACATAGAGTGCTTAATTACTTTTCAGTGACCACAACTTCGGTGTAAGTGGTCTGAACTTGTAAGAAAATAGGATGCATAATTCAGTTCAGATTCAATTTGTGCTTTATTTCTTTTTTTTGGAGAACACAGGACATCAGGCTGGGAAGAAGATACAGTCACTTACGATAGAGGTCTGTAAGCTTCTGTCATCTCTTCTACTACAGAAAAGCACTGATGAGAACCAGGTTGAACAGCTACTAATCAGGACAAGCAGAACTGTGCATGGAAGTAATGCAGTAGAGCACAGAACGAACATTTTGTTTGAAAACAGTCCAATAGGCAACATTACCAGCAAAAGAAAATTATATAAACTAGGTATAAAAGATTCAATAATACTGTAAAGTGAACATTAATTTATTTGTATCTGGTACTGTTATTTGAATGGAGATGTTCCTTAGGTAATCTATGCTTAGACCAAGACTCTTTTCTTCTAGCAAGTAAACAAGGAAAACAGGTGCACTCTTCATACGTCTCTTATGAAGAACCATCCCTGACATGAGGATACCTATTATGGAAATAAAGGTAAAACAATGGACCCTAAAAGAAGTGAAAGAAATTCTATTCAGTTACACCAGGAGAATGACTTCACCTTGAAAATTCCACCTAAGTTTCTTTTAAACCAAGTTCTAGAATTTTTGTTGAACATATAGAGGACTGACAGGATCTCATCCATTTATTTTAAAAGATTGCAAAGGATTAGAGCATGTTTCCAGGCTAAAAGACAGAAGAGAGTGTGAGACTAAAGGAAATATACACTATTCTTGAGCCCAAAAGCAAGACAGTATCATGGAAATCTCCGAAATTCTTTTCAAAGTTGTAATGATATTGTGTTATGGAAACTCGACCAAAACTCAAACACAATTATTGGGACCTGTTGAGATAATAGCAATCCCAGCACAAAGTGGCTGACTTCAAATTCAAGCCATATTCAAGGTCTGTTCATGGTGAAAAAAGAATCTTTTCTTCTGTCACTTGCCTGCATATGGTCACTGAACAGATTTGGAATTTAGCTTTAGGTTCCCCACTCCTGTCCCCCACATTTATTTACCAACTACAAGTCCTTGGATATCATTGCACAACATCATAGTCTTCATTTATTTATGTTTATCTATTTTGAGGGTGTCAAGAACGACAACTTTTCCTACTTTATAGAGGAATTAATTTATTTCTAAGTCATATCTTCTTTTCTTTGAACGGTTTAAATTATTTATTTATTTAGTAAGTAACCTTATACAATTTCTTTCTATCCTTTTACTACAATTCAAGTTACTATTACATTTTTGCTCTTGTTGGAGATATAGGGTTTACTTTACTCAGTTGGAATACTTATCTCTTAAAAATAGATTTTTTTCATATCAGTGTGACCAATCAAATCAGCATGTGATTGTAATATCTGTAGGAGCAATAGTAAAGTGTTCTTATTAACCAATCTTGTTAAGTGGTCATGAGTAGTTGTCAATTGTTTATCAATAGGCAGCTGGTGACATGCTTAGTGATGACAAAAGTATTCATGCAGCAAGCAAGAAGTTCTTGTTCTGAAGTATTTCAAGGTCAAGAATTTTTTATTCAAGATCTGGAAAACAGAATGGTATAAAGCTGTATAGTAGATGACTATACAGTGAAATGTCCAGCAGTGCTGTAAGAAATACAGTATGAGGAACGTAAGTTTCACACAAACCTATCCAGAATTAGTTTAACATTTGCAATGCGTCTTACCACCATCAGATTTCTCTTGAATGAATATAACTACAGGAAAAAACCAAGGCCTGAGAGCTATTATTTTTTTTCTTCAAGTACCTTGGCACGGATATATTGGCTTGACATATCCACAAAGAAAATGCTGAACACCAAAATTAAGGAAAGGGTTGTTATTTGTCATGAGACTGTAAAACCTCAGTAGTTATTCCTGGCTTTGCAAATATGGTATATCCTGTTGAATGAGGTATGCCACATCTTTTTTTCCTATCCTCTCTCCTTCTCAGGTACACTGATCATTGAATTCCAGACCTAGTGAATTTTAGTGGAACACCATTAAAGTGGGCGCTCTAGACAAAAAAGTGCCAAGAAATTGTAATAACTGTTAAATGTTTTCATTGATGATCAAAGACTAACTGACATGAGTAATGTCATTACAAATGTGATTTGTTGCTATTGATCATTTGCTGTCAAGATCCATGATAACCTTACTTTGGGTCATAAAACATAAAACTTCTTAAACTATTACCTGAGCAAGTGAAAATATCTATAAGTAAGCTGAAATTAAGTAATGGTCAGGTGCAAAAAAGATCTAGCGATTTTTAATTGCCCTTTGCTTTCTGTCGTGTATTTGAAAAGGAACATGTAAAATGTGTCTGAAATGTGGATACTAGAATTGGAGAGACTGTCCCAGCAGTCAAAGCCACTGGAACACTGTTGATGCTTCCAGGCTTTTGTTGCTGTTGGACTGCTAGCCAAGTGAAGAAATCGAGACGGTCGAGTGGCATAAATCTGAATTTATTATTTAATTATAAAACTTATATAGACTTTTCAAAGGTCATCCAGATTGGGTCAATCCAAAACCTCCCCCCAGGCCGATTGGCCAGGCTAGAACTGCCCATGTTTTCCAGAGACCGTTTCAATAACATCTAAACCTTATCTTTATTTATAAAACACAGGAGGAAGAAGAGAAAAATTCCCATGGGAAAGAATCTGTGTTACCACAGGCTTTGATTGCCTCTTGTAAATCATCTTTATTTTTCTATTTGTTGGCAAGGGTCTATACTGGGGAAACTTTCCTGTATGGATAAATTGTCAGGCAAAAATCTGTTTACATTCTAAGACTTGTGTCTGTAGGGCTATGTGCCTTTGCTTTTTTCACTGACGTCATGTTTATCTGTGTGATAGGCTTGTTTGAGTGGATAGGCTCTATGGAGGTTTCCTTTTCCTAGCTTTGAGAAAACTGAAACATTGGAACACATTATGTGTAATTGCAAGAACAGTTAATAAGCCAAACTTGGAGAGCCTTGGGGGACTTTGGTTTGTGGGTTAAATCAAGTATGAAGTCATGAGAGCAAGAATCATCTCTTTTTCGCCCATAGTTGGCAGCGTAGGAAGGAATCAGGCTGGTGCAGAAACTGGAAAAAGAAAATCAGCTGAGTTCCCCTAAGGCACTGTTCTCATTATCAGCCAGTGAGTAGCTCTGGCTAGAAATAATGCTGCTCATCTACTGTGCATCCTGCTCCTGGCTATAATGAATCACAGTTTGCCAGGGTGATGCATACACCTTGACTTTGGCAGTAATCCACTGTCATAGCTACCTATTCCCTTGTAAGGCAACAGGAGGAGGGAACATTTAACTGCGGTAGGAGTCTGCATGAAGGCAGTTCCTTGCCATCCTGGCAAAGTGCCTCTGATTTCACACAGCTCCAGGCACATGAGCTCTCACTGGGCAAATAATGTTTGAAACAAGCTGGCGGTTGATTCAGGCAACTCACTGGTAGTCTCACCTCTCACTTTGCAGCAGTTCCCATTTCTGTGCCTCGTTCTTAATTTCTTCTGGTTATTTATTTTTCCAAGTCTTGTTTCCTTACCTTTCACATGAAGCTAGCATGTTTTTCAGCTTGCTCTGCTCTCTGATATGAATCTTACTGCTGGTTTACCACCATGGTTTATGCACCTCAGCTACTCAGGGTAGATGTGATGGTGAGGATTAGGTTATGAACCAGAACTCACCACTTTGTTGCCAAAGTCAGTGTTACAGAGGTACTAAGCTTTTAATATAAGTAGAACAGTATTGAAAAAATAACTAGGTTGTAAGCACTCTGGAATGTAACAATTTTGTTTTTACATGTCTATGCAAAAAAAAAGGGGTCAGTACCACTGAAATGAGAAGATTTAACTATTTTCTTCATTTCTCATCTTCACTTTACTGTTTTGTTAATGAGGAGGGTGGAACAGCAAGTGCTTAGACAGGAGAAAGGAGAAAGTGAATGGAACAGAGGAGCAGACATTGGGACCCCTGTTTGCTTTAATTGCCAAGGAAAAATGAAGGACATTCTTGACAATGCTCATCACTTATTCTTGCACTGGAGGTGACTGACATGTATCTTTATGATACCTGCCTGTCAAGCTCCTGACATTTAGGCTAAGCCCAGTGCTATCCTGTTGAGATATAACCATGTCACTTTCAAGTATCATTAGCCTACACTGCAGCTCAAAATTTCATTAGACTCTATTTCCGGTTCTGCTATGCTTGGCAAATTGTCCTTGCTAACAGTAATTCAAATCCCCAAACAAACCAAGAGTCACCAATTCCCACTGGTGTCTTTTTTACATCGAGGTAATTCAAGAAGTAAAAATAATTTTTTCAGCCTTTTCTAAAGCTGTTTATGCATATTGTTAAGGATGTTTGTTATAAATTTATTTTTTGTTTCTGTTATGTCAGTAACATTTTAAAAATAGATTAGCAAAACAATAAAATTAATAACATAACCTGTGGTCACGTTAATGTCTAGGTAATTTTCAGATAGAAACTTCTGCAAAAGATATTGACTTAAGGAAGGAAACTCCAGTTGTATTTCACAAGCAAATTCAGTGAAAAGTAGAAGTAACTAGAAATGAAATTTGCAATAGTTTCAGAGAAAGGGAGGAAATGTGTATAGAGCATATTTATGAATAATTTCTTATAACACATTCTCTTGTTTTCTTAAAGGTATACAACATTTATGAAGGTTCATCTCACCAAGTGAATGTCTACATCTGAGTTAGCTGTCTAACTCTAAGACAATGAGAAAAGAGAGGCAATCGAGAGATTGCCTGGGTTCCTGGATTGTTTTGGCTGCCTCTTTTAGACTAACAATTTGTCTTTCAGAGCAATTTACTTTTCTTCACTGGCCATACACGTAATTTAGGTGACTGATTCAGATTTAGGTACCTCTGTTATAAATACCTATGTGTGGTGCTTCCAAAAGAATAGCTAGCAGTAGTATTCATATTGTTAAATTTTAATGTAAACACACATTCTTAACATAAATTTGGAATTAAGTAATGCGTATTTTAAAGTTATAGGCCTCATAACGGGCAGTCTCTGGGAATTTTGCCTTCAACAGTTAGATGTTTGCTGTTATAAATGTTCACCTTATACAGAGAATTGGTAGATGCAATCCTATTGAAGACAGATCTGAAAGGTAAGGGCACTCAAGAAAGCGTCATTTTCAGGTGTAAGAACAATCCTGATACTCAAAGAGACGTGTAGACGTTATCAAGAGACCAGTTTCCCTAAGCAAGGATTTCCTGATAGAGCTCCAACCTGTAAAAGCAGAACACTGGGGATGCAAAAAAGGACAGAATACAATGGTGGAGTGTAAAAACATTGCCCAAGGAGTGTAGAGGTAGTGTCAGAAAAGCCAAGATTCAGCTGGAGTTCAGCCTTGTGACAGACATTAAGAGCAGCAAGAAGAGCTTCTAATACTCTGTTGTAAAAGACTGAACGAGGAGCATGTGCATCCAATGCTAAATAAAACAAGTCCTCTTATAACATGCTCCTGGGCACACAAAGGAGGAGAAGGAGAGTAGGGAAAGTTGGCGTGGTTTAGAGAAGGTAATTCATGCCTGATCAATCTGATCATCTTCCATGTTAAAGAGTCTGGATTTGTGGATAAGGGAAGAGTAATAGGTGTAATTTACCCTGAATTTGGGAAGACTAGCAACACTGTCTCCCAGAATATTCTCATGTTCAACTTATGACATTGTAGTCCAGATGTGTGGCTAGTAAATAGATAAAAACTGGATGTCTGGGCTGGTAGCAGGGATCAGGAACTGGAGAATTATGAAGAAGTGTTCTGTATTGAGTTCTGGTTTGTTTACCATCTTTATCAATGACCTAGAGGAAGCTAACGTGGGGTTGTATGTGGGGTGAACAGCAGTCACAGTATTATCCAGTAGTGTCTCTGGCAAGAGATAGCTCTGGCTGTGCTTCTTGGCACAGTAGCAGGCTGACTTCCCATACTCGGTGCCAGTGGAAGACACCAAACACACAATCACACCCAAGCAAGGATAGCTCCTGTGTTACCAGAGGCACAGAATTAGGAGGGCTCTTTAGTTTAGAGTTCCAGAGATATTTATTCCATTGCCGAAGGGTTCCAGTGACCAAAGAGGCTGTCGCCAGCCCTGGCACAGGCTTATAAAGGTTACAGAGCCAATAGACAAAGGGCAGAGGGACGGAGTAGAGTACCAGGGATCAGGAGGAAGGAAGGAGGGGGTGGGATAGGTGACTGGTCAGACTGGACAGACTCAATTCACCCATGGCCAAACTAAGGCGATGGGAGGAAGGGGCTTTTTCTCCCAATTTGATTTGGGAAGTCTTTTCAAACCTCTGAGTCTTCCCACCACCAGCCTCCTCACTCTTGGGGGTCCACCACAACAGCAAGCAATAGAATGCTTGTTCACCATGTCTGCAGATGACACCAAACTGGGTGGGTAAGTCAATGCACTCAGGGGAAGGTTTGCCATTCAGAAGTACTTGGAGAGGTCAAAAGAATGAACAAAGATATTCTTTATGGTATTCAGAAAGGACAAAGACTTAAGTTCTGCACCAGGGAAGGAAGAACTTCTTGCACTGAGACAGGCTGGGGATGGACTGCTTGAGGAGCAGCTCTGCTGGGAAAGATTTGTGGCTCTTCACAGCCAGCAGGATGGGAGCCAGCCCTGGGCTCTGGCATGCAACAATATCCTGGGCTGTGTTGGCAGAAGCACAGCCAGTAGATGAGGGAAGTGACTGTGCCCTTCTGCTCTGTATTTGTCAGATGGAGTCTAGAATTTTGCATGTGGTCAGAAACTGGACCTGCCCTGGGCTTGTTCAGCCTCGAGAAGACACAGATTTAGACACCTAATAAAAATTCTTTATGATGACAGTGGTGGGACACTGGAACAGGCTGTCCAGGGAAGCTATAGATGCCCCAGTCTCTGGAACTGTTTAAGGTCAGGTTGGAGGGGAATTTGATCAACCTGACTTCGTGAAAAAGTTCCTGCCCATGGCTGGGGGCGGGTGAGCGGGGGGTGAGGGGCTGGAGGTTGACACTAGATGACTTTAAGGTCCCTTCCAA
>VYZT01002806.1:0-28109 GCA_013400735.1 Pomatostomus ruficeps
ATTAATGCAGTGAAACCCATCCCTGCAGGAAACTTGATCTGATTCTGGAAATCAGATCAAGTTTCCTGCAAGTCTGCTCCTCTTGGCAGCCATAAAGATACCATGGCAGCCAACACATACCATGACAAAATAAGAATGCATCCAGCTTTACAGGTGTTTTGGTTTCTGCAGTACTCAGCTCATACACACAGAATGTGAAGCAAGTGCTCTCTTCTGTGTTGGGTATCTTTGTAAGAAGGGGCGAAGAGAGAGGGAGGGATCTTCATGCCTCTGAAAAGGGCACTGGGATTTACTTGGTTAGCAAAGTGGAACTATTTTTAGTGTGTCAGTCATCTGTGTCTACATTTCTACTCCATATCCCAAGTTCTTGTAATCCAAAATAGCTCCTTGAGTAGTGTGTATTTTTCTGATATAATTTCTTTTCACAAATATTTTTATACTGTCATGACAATTAAATGATTTGGTGAAACATGAAAAAATGCATTTTATTTTCCCTTTTCTATAACTTTCCTTCTTTTAACCTAAACTTCTAATAAGGAAAAATGATAGTGAGATCCTTCAAAAATGCTGAACACAACAACAAATTCTGTGCCTTTAAAGGTGATTTCAGTCAAATCTGATGATTGCAGTGGAAAGTAGAAAATTTATATGAAGAGTTTATTAATTAAAATTTAGAATTATTTTTTCTTTTGTAGAAAGGGTGACTTTTATTTAGTTCTGTTGAAATTGAGGAATGTGCAACAAACTACTCAAAAATAGGAAATGTGACAGCTTTTTCTGTGAGCTGACGTACCTTCTTGCACACTGGTTTAATTAACTCCCTGTGTTTTCCGCTGAAGTAAGTTACCTTAATTTCTTTTTAAAAAGAATTCTCAATAGATAGATGTACATTTAGAAAAAAACAGACCGTAAGTTCTCCATAGGGTTTGCAAGAGCAGCATTGTAGTGTGCATGTGTGCCTGTATTAGAGAGGGGCAGAGCTGCGTATTTCTGTAGAGACAGGCTAAGTAAGTGATGTCAGTTTCTTCCTTCCTAATACAAAGCCTTACAGAGCTCTAAGTTAGGTGTTAATTAGCTGAATCGCTTCCATAGTTAGGGATATGCTATAAGTTTTGCTTTCACAAAGATCTTCATTGTTTCTTAGGACATCTTCCTTCTGATGTTACTTTTCCTTTATTTTCACTTTCAGAGCCCTTCAGTTTCTATTATGGAGCCTTCTTCAGTGCCCAGAATGCCTTCAGTATGTTTTTCAGACTCCAGGCTATCTTTTCTTCACTCTCTAAGGAGAGTGAAGCACTTGCAGCTGTTTTACATTTGAAGAACCATGGGAGCTGTAGTTTTTGAGGAGTGAATGAGGTGACAGGAACTGTAGGGAGCAGAAGTATTGTTTTCCCTTCCTTTACTGTCTGTTTTTGTCGGCCAAGAAGAGGTTACCTCCTGCAATATCACCCTTGTTTTTGAAGGGAAACAATGTTTGGGACATTCCAGTAGAGCAGTGACTGAAAGAGCAAAGTTTAGGCTAAAAATAACTCGAGTTAAGCCACAGGCTCTGTTTTCATGAGTTAGTATGTATTACACTGCTTTGTAACATGAGGCCAATACAGGTTATGTGTTTGTATTGGGACAATTTGCCTCCCTGCCATTGCCAAAGAGTTCATAAGGAAGAAAAAAGGCAAAAATGAAACAGGGGGGACAAACAGTCTAATAGTGTTCTGTGCTTCTCCAGATATCTGATTCCAGGGCAAAGGTTCCTGGTTTTTTTCATTTTGAATGACTGCTGAAAGAAGTTTTTACTCTTCATGTATTTGTTTAGATTTTGAGTTAAAGTTGTTTGTATTTTTGATTTATATACTATCTCTCTCTAAATACTTACTTTGTTTTTACAGTCTATTGATGGCTTGCATGAAAAAGGAATGGTTGAAGATGTTCACTGTGGCTCCATGAAGAGTATGCGACCTCCTCATCCTGGAATGGGTCCACCTCAGAGTCCAATGGACCAGCATAGCCAAGGTTTATCCATACTGTGCATGCTCTGTGATTTTGGGGCTCCTTGTTCCACGAAGAGTCTGTAGTTCCATGTAACTTGTAAATTGCCAGTTACTTCCTTTCAGCCTTGTTTAGAAAAGCTGAACAGGGGAAGATGAATAACTGCGTCCCTTTGCTTTCTGGAGTGTCCATCAGGCCAGTATTGGAAAAAGGCTAAGGTTCAAGTCTCTTGCTGGGGCAAGTCTATCACATTTCGCATCTCTAAAGAAAAAAACCCACCAACTGACATCTTATGTGGCTACTGTAAACATAAATGCATTATAATAGGATTAATTTTAATCCTTTGGTGAAGAAATTATAAGAGAGAAGAACCTAGGCAAACCTAGAGAAACATTCTTTAATATCTGTAATGTTTGGTCAAGTGCTGATCAAAGTTCTCTCCAATGTTTTTTATGCCAGAAGATAGAAACTCATTTTAACATACTGCTGTGTGCCTGCTTTATGTCCTGTAGTTTGGAACATAAAACGATATGTATTTTATTGAGCAGCTTGGTGTTTTGGAGATGTAACTGGAAACATCTGCTAGTATTAGTAAGTTTGACAGCAGATAAAGCTTTCTGTGTTGCATGGTTAATTATTTTAGAACCCCTGAAGAATCCTAAATGAAATTAGGCTCTTAGTGTGACACACTCTGTACAGAAGTATTGGGAGGTGGTCCTCATTTGATGTATGTACATGTTTACTACATAGGATAAGACAAATTGCTGGAAGGAGAAAACAGGTACAGATCAGCAAAATTACTGAGCCTGAACTTCTTTGTGGCTTTCCAGTGGTATGTGGCTGAAACTCTAGCCTGAAACTTGTCAGCTGAATCCCAGTCTGGGACTCAGATAATTAGAAAATAATGTTTTTCCATTAAACCTTTCAATATCAATTAAGTAAAAAAAAAGTGACTTTGCTGAGACAAGTTCTTCGTCAGGTAAAACTTCCTCATTGATTTAAAAAATAGTAAGTATGATCATCTGAGAGACAAATTTTGCTTGTTCTGATATTTCAGATACTTTTTTTGACATTATAGGGGACTGTTTTAGCTTTCACTGCTTCATTGTCTCCATCTTTTGTGTTCTTACACAATTGTCTTTTCCCCAAAAAGTGGTGATGGTACTTAATGCTGTTCTGATACCTGCTGGGCAAAGTCCAATATACTAGACTTGTACTTTTTTTGCCATTAGTATACAGGTCCAGGGTAGAAAACCAGGTTCCTTAATAGCTTGTCAACCTATTGGATTTTTTCTGTCAGATTTCCCATGACATTAGACAAAGACACTTGTGTTTTTACAAATTTTGTGGAAATATGCAGTGTGGTGAAAGAGAGTTTACCCATGCCCAGACTCATGGCAAAAGGACAGTATGACTTCTCTGAGAATCCATGGAAAGATACCTGGTAACTTGTGAAGTCCTGACAAAATCTTCAGTTGGGTATAGTAGAAACCAAGACTTACTGTAAGGTTCAAGTCCTTGTAGATGTCTGATAGTTGAGCTCACAGTACACAATTGTATACAGTTTTTAACAATGTAAGTGTCAAGTAGAAATTACACCTCATTAGTTCTAGGTCTGTTTTTTTCATGGCTTACTGTTTGTAGTCCTCAAGTTGAAGTAGATGAATATACACTAATTATTATCTTTGGGGGTCATTTGAGGGAAGGTAGCTGAAGAAATCCAGAACCCCAGGAAACTGATCACCCTAAATTTGCCCATTAATTTGAAAAGTTAGGGAGAATAGCCATTTATCAGTAAATATTGTTGTAGGTAAAACAAAAATTACCTCTGTTTTAATTCTGTATGATGTTCTCTATAATTCAGACCATCAGTAATAGTTTTCTGGAAAAATCACAGAATCAGAAACGTATGGTTTGGGTTGGAAGAGGACCTCTAAAAGTCATTCTGTTCAACCTTTTGCAGTGAACAGGGACATCTTCATCTAGATCAGAGCCCTGTTGTTCAGAGTTGTTGAGAGCCCCATTGAAATTGACCCGGAATGTTTCTGGGAGGGGGGCATCTACCACCACTCTGAGAAACCTGGCCAATATTTCACCACCCCCATTAAAAAAAGTCTTCCTTACATCTAGTCTGAATTTATTGTCTAAAACCATTCCCCCTTGTCCTGTGCCTACAGTCCTTTTAAAAAGTCTCTTTCCAGCTTTCTTGTAAGCCCCCTCAAGTATTGAAAGGCCACAATAAGGCCTGGCACCTTCTTTTTTCCAGGGTGAACAACCCCTACTCTCTCAGCCTGTTCTCAGAGGACAGCTGGTCTATCCCTCTGGTCATCTTTGTGGCCCTCCTCTGGATCCTCTCCAACAGATCTGTGTCCTTCCTGTGCTGGGACCCCAGAGCTGGATGCAGCACTGCAGGGGGGGTCTCACCAGAGCAGAGCAGAGGGGCAGAATCCCCTCCCTGGCCCTGCTGCCCACGCTGCTCTGGATGCAGCCCAGGACACGTTTTACTTTCTTGCCTGTGACCATACAATGCCAGGTCACTTCAAACTTCTTGTCCACTGGTATCCCTGAGCCCTTCTTGGCAGGGCTGCTCTCAATCTCTTCATTCCCCAGCTTGTATTGATACTGGGTTTTCAACCCAGTTGCAGAAACCTGCACTTGGACTTGTTAAACCTTATGAAGTTCACAAAGTCACACTTTTTGAGCTTGTCCAAGTCCTTCTGAATTGCATAAGGTCAGCTTTTAGTCTGAGAAATTTGCTATTACATATTATGTAAATGTAATACTATTATATTATTTTTATATACTAGTCAAACAAGTCTTATTTTTTGTGGAGATCATAAGCTAGATTCTTTTTGTTAAAATGTCAGCAGGTGTGATACAGTATTTGTACAGTTGTCAGGGAAAACGATCCTAGCCCATATATGGAGCTTTTCTGTGCATTGTTAAACCCGGTAGCAGTGATGATAGACACAACCTTGTCTGTCTGGTAGAGTTACAAAAATTCCTTGGCTTGTTACTGTGATTTAAGAGAAAGATATCAGTAAGTAAAATTAATGTAATCTGCATTAAATATATTAAGATAATTAAATGACAGATTATAAACTTAAATATAACTAGAAGATGATAATCCAATTGTGGATTTTTCTAGTCTTTTAGAAGTCTGTTTTGGTTAAGTGCTGTTCAAGGTATTTGTGATCTGGAAAAACGTTTAAAATCAGTACAGATAAAAATTATATATAGCACAGAGGTTTAGCAGTAAATAATAAACAAGTTGGTTACAAAAGCTGATCAGAATCTGAGAAGAATGTGCTTATTTTTATAGCATAAGATTTTAGTACAGCCAACAACAATGTATGTCTAGGAGCAAAGTAGCTTGCTGTGTAGTAGTATAAACTGTATCATAAAAACCAGTTTATACTGCTGAGAAGAGTGTTTGTTTTATCCTGGAGAATGTAAAACTGCATTTTTTAATCTATCTGATGAGAGAATTAAAAAAATACTTGATCAGTCTGTACATTCCCAGACAGTAGAAGGGCTTGTAATAGATGGAGCCTTTAAAGGGAGAAAAAGAAAGGGCAGTGTATTTTAGTACCTGTGAATTTAAATAATTTGAATTCAGAATGTGTTGCATAGCTGTATCTTACTTAATGAAGATAATTAACCTTTGGAACAAAGATGACCCCAGTATTTGTGGTAGGTTTTGTGTCATGTGAGAGATAAGTCAACACTGGATGTCTTTCTCGTCTGTTCCAGAGAAGTTCGTTTAGCGGTCATGAGTCTTTGACCTGTTTTGGACAAGCTAGGTAGACTATTGTAGCTGTAAGGGTCCCTTGTTGGAAGAAATTTGCATGGTCACAGCCTCCAAGATTCTGAAAAGAACTGGTAAGATAGAGTAGGAGACAATGTCCTTAAATTTTTTGACAGTGGCAAGGTGGATAGTCTTTATAAAATCCTTCAGTACTTAAGAGATCTGAGTGGAACAGTTGTGATGAATTGATAGGATGTAGTCCTTCTGTATGCAGTTTACAATTGGAAGTGATCACAAAATGAGATTTCATTTAAATGTCGGATGTTCCAATAGTAGTCTTCTTAGTTCTTTTTAGTGATTTTGTAAAAGAAGAAAGTCTTGCAAAAGATTATCTCTAAGTACAAAAGCAAGATTATTTATAAAATATATGCTTACAAATGTGGGTGCTAAATTTGAAGTAAATTGGCAACTGCACATGCAGTTGTAGATACGGTTTATGTAAATCAAGCATACAGTTGTGAATGAACAAGAGAAAGTTGATACAGAATTTTGGAAGTAATGATTCTTACAGTCTATGTTAAGAAATAGTTGCCCTTTTCTGAGGTGAAATGAATATGATCAAATCAGAAATATTTGAAAGCTAAATCTGCAAGAACTTTGTTATTTTACTTAAGTGCCTGTTCACTGTTTGAACGGCAATTACTGTTCTGAAATTTTTGCATTTTTTTAACTAACAATAATTACTAAGTTAAAGTATGCAACTTTATTATTTAGTTTTTGGGTTAATTTTTTCCTTGGTGCTCAGTGAGATGCTAGTCATGCAGAAAGAATGTTTTACTAGCTTAGACAGATCATCACATTTTTATTGCATACTGCAATTAGGATGGTTTTCAGAAGTCTGATGTTAATTTGTAGGCGAAAATACTATGACTTGGTATCTTGCTCCTCAGCAGTTACTCCTTCTAGTCTTACTGCCAAATTGAAGAAAGAGTAACATTCCGAACTAGTTTTTGTGACAGAGTCTCTTGAACTTATGCACAATTATGTCCCTGTTTAGTCTTAATACCTTTGTTTTGATGCTGATAAGTTAAATGAATGGAAAATCCATTGCTCCAGCTTCATATTTAGCTGTTTAACTAGTAAGCTTACTACACATTAATGATTTTGAATTGGGTTAGAAACTGTCTTCCAACTCTCTGAGTGAACTGTGGTGAATTTCACAGTATTTGTGTAAGTATGAAATTTACTGTAAATTGTTAAGCTGTTAAACCATTGTCCAGCAGATTAAAATCATGGTTAGATTTGACTTTTGAAGAGGATTAGGGAGATATTGCAAAGACAAGCCAAATATTTATATAAAATAAAATATTTGTATTATAAAGACTTCATACAAATATATAAATGCACTGGAATAAAAAATAATGAGTTTTTCTGGTAGTTGTAAAGATTAAATGAAGTTACTGTGATACAGCAATGAAATACAGATCACTTCAAATTGTTTGGCTGTCTTTTCTTGCTGTTTGTAAACAGAAACAGGAGTGCTGAAGGAATTTAGGATTCTGGGACTTGATCTGTATTCAGTTTTAATAGTCATGCAGTATTTGTTGAACTTAAAAAGACACACCATTTTTTAACTTCTAGAATTCACCGATATACTGCTACTTCACAGGCAAAGTTCATTGTCCCTACTGTTCTTAAACTGGTTGCACTTCCTTTTCTGAATTCTTTCAGACTTTTAAAGATGAGAAAAGACCTGCCACCTTATTCTTCTGCCTACCAGTGTAAGACCTCTCAACAATTTTATTTCTGCAGTACTAGTTTTAAATTACGTGCACACATATGACCTCTCTTTCTTTCTCTTTGTTCAGTTTCACAGGAACTGGTGTTAACCCCTGGTCACACTACTGAGAGGGAAATTTTACATTTTGCTTGCCTTAAGAAAGTTTGTAGTCCAACATGGACATATTTTTCACTGTATTCCAAGACATTATGCTTTTGTACTGTGTATTGTGGAGATATATGTGATTCCTTTTCTTTGTTTTTTAAGTTAACTTCAGTTGATGATTGAAATAATAGTTCAATGAGTTATGCAGTTATATTTCTTCAAACCTGTCTGCATCTTCCAAATCCAAAAATTCTCTTGCAGTCACAGTCTTGAGTGGAAATACACCCTTGTGCTTGTTGGTTTTAGCATGAAGTTGTGACCTGTCTGATCCTCAAACACTTTCATTGCTTAAGACTTACAAAATTTTAGTGGAGGTTCAAAACCTCTGTTGAACATTCCAGTGTTTGGACTGCTAAAACTTTGATTCTTTCTGTATCATTACTAGGGTTTAGAATTCATTCATATGTGTTCTTTCTGTTTCATTATAGCATTAGGAATGGAGAAAAAAGGTGTCTCAGTTTTTAGCTCTCTGATTTTTCAGCTTTAAAACGGAAAAGAAAGATGTTATTGTTTCTGTTAACTCAAGTGAAACAGAAAGCATTTAAAGCAGAAACTTTGTGTACAGTCTGCCCTCCAATAGTATTTGTCAAAGTGTTAGAACTAGGATTTCTTCCAATGTTAATACTGTAAAGAATATACATTGTTTACAACATGCTGTGATGCATTTCTGCTGAACAAGTTAATACCAAAGTGGAATTAAATATGTTGCTGATCATGTGTACAGTTAGGAAAACTTGGAAGGGTTTCTGATGCAGCCTCTTCTTTGACCCATTGAAGGATTATGGAAAAGACAGACAAGGCTCTCCTCAAAGGTGCACAGTAAAAGCAGAAAAGTAATGGTTACAAATTGTGTGAGTGAAATTCTGACGGGACTTAAAGGAAAGGGAATTCAGCATGAGAGTGATTAAGAATCCACTATCATTTGAAGTCTTCAGAACTCAGACAAGACGTGGACAAACCTGATAAAGCTTAGAAGTTTTAAATTATAGGCAGGGTGGTTAGGACTCCATCTCCTGGTTAGTGGGTGACATCTGTTCTCTGTGTTGTTCAGAACTGTAGGTTATGTATTGTCCTTATATGGTGGTTAACTCAGTTTTAGGGGATCTTCTTGTGTGCATGCTTATCTGTGTTAGAGTATGTGTAATAAGACAGGAGAAAATATTAGGACAGGCTTGTGTCTGTATCTTTTGTCACTGTCATCATATGCAAGTTTTCAGACTTCAAAGGAAAATTTTCACATAGCATCACAAAATTTACATTGTGTAAATGGCACATTTTGACACCATTACAGGAAGTTTGGAAGGATTTTGTTCTTTCCTGATGTATTTTTATGGGAATTTTGTTTTCATTCTTCCTCTTGTCAAGCCAAAACTTTGTAACAGGCTTTGCAGCTTGAACTGTCAGGACTGAAAACAAATACTCAACGTCTTAGACCTCTTTTCTAGATTTTTATAGTCCAGATGCATTTCAAGATCTTGGGTCTGAAATGTATCAGTCATTAAGGAATTTATAAATTGGACAATATAACTTGAGGAGGGACAGAAACCATTCTTTTCAAAGCAGTTCAGAAAACAATGTAATTCCAATTAGGTGCCATTTAAAGTAAAGCCTGGGATTTAGAGATGTAACAATGGATAAATATTGCAATAAACCCCATTTTATAATATAAACCAGTAATGCAGTTGCATATTTTTTGTTTTGTTGTGATATAATGGGTGGTTTTTTTAAGCAGTGTGCTCAGCAAGAGAGATTTGTAGCTTCCCCTCTTTTCTTAAGATAGGTAAGAGATAAATAAAAGTAAGTTAGTGGAAGAAGATGGACAAGTGAAATAAACTTGCAGTTATTTATCATACCTTTTATCACCAAGGGAAGTATAGACAATTTTTATATTGAACTAGTATATAGCTCCAGTAATTCTGACTTTTTAACATCTCTTTCTTCCTTTTCTTTGAACTCCTCCCCTCATTTTTCTCTTGAACTTGTAATTTTTCTTATTCTCGCCAAAATTATCTTCCTTTCCTTTCATCGTCATCTTTAGGTTGAACTTGGTCTGTTTCTGTCTGGTCTGGTCTTTTCCAATCACAAACCCCCGTTTATCCACTGTACTTCTATCTCATTTTCCTTTTTTTGGGAGAACTAAATCCTTTTTTTCTTTGTTTTCTGTCTCATACATTTGCAACCTCTATTTAAGTTGAGCACAAATTTCAGTTCTTTGGCACTCTAATCTCTTCACTTGTTTAAGTTCTAGTGACTTAGAGCTGCTGTCATCCCAGAAGAGTTGAGACTACTTCGAGGTTTTGCTTATGTTGCCTTCACTGAAGGGTCAGTAAGAAGAGTGAAGCTAAAGATAGAGCAAAATGTCTTCTGTGATCTGTACCACATATAGATGAAGTTGATGTAGTTTTACTTCAAAGTGGCAGGAAAACTGGGAGAAGAATAGATTGGGTGTCATGGAATCATGAACTGTACCATGAACTTTGGAGTTAAAATCTGTGGCTTGCTAACATGGAATATGGGAATGAACCAAAAGATTTCTAGATTTTTTTGCATGTTTTTTTAGACTTTTCCAATTTGTGAGAACATTATTTGTGTTCCACAGTACCAGAGCAGAGTGAGTAAATATTGTTACCTCTTTTTTAATCTTGGTGGACAAAACCCCCAAAAACTAGCGGTCTGTTGTGCTTTGTGAAGCTCAAGAAAATATATACTAGGTGTAATTAATATTCAGAATTAAAACCACTGCATTTTCAAGTGCTGTAATAAGTTACAAGCACTTCAGAACTGTGATTGCTCTTCACATAGTCTTCAGCAGCTTCTTCAGAGGGTGACTTTTTTGTTTGCAGTTGATGTTCCAAGTTGTTGAGCATCCAGATAGCAAAAGGTATTGAACATCCTTTGTCTGGCTCAAACCTTTAATCTGTATGACTTAAGGAGTTAATTGTATAGACAGTGGATACCATTTATTTTATTTCTGTATGTTGGTGAGCGTTGACAAAGAGGACCTGTAGAAGTGAATGGATATTCCTTGATGTGTGTGCATCAAAATAAGCTTAGAATATTAAGCTATAAACTAGGCAGACTTCACTGCCTGTGTTCCACAAAGAAACATTTTTCCAGATTTCTAGTAAACAACCCTATATCCCCAGGCTTCTCTGTTGTATTTCATGTTTTAGTTTGTCTTACTCCAGATAGCAGGTAATAACTATTTTTAGGAGTTATTGGACTAAATAACTGTAGTTCCTCTCAAAGAAGAACTCCTGAGTCTATCTTGATATCCCGGGGAACTTTGGATTGCACTTTTTTCTTTGCAGAAAATGCTGCAGCTATCCTGACCTGAGAGAGACACTTTTATACTCTATGCACTGTTAAAAAAATTGGACGGAATTTAGGTTTAACTAGCAGAGTGCTAAGTTTGTGATTCTTCTACCTGTTCTAGGTTATATGTCTCCACACCCATCTCCACTAGGAGCACCAGAACATGTGTCCAGTCCAATGTCTGGAGGAGGTCCAACACCACCTCAGATGACTCCCAGTCAGCCAGGACCCATTATAGCAGGAGACCCCCAAGTTATGAATCAGTCTAACAGAGGGCCTTCCCCTTTCAGCCCTGCACAGCTGCATCAGCTGCGGGCTCAGATTCTGGCATACAAGATGCTGGCTAGGGGTCAGCCCTTACCAGAAAACCTCCAACTTGCTGTCCAGGGCAAGAGAACCCTGCCTGGCATTCAGCAGCAGCAGCCTCCCAGTGCCTTCAACAGACAGTCTGGTAAGTGAATCTTTGGTAAGAATCATTGCTCGGGTAATTCTCGAAGTCCTACCTGTGATAGATGAAGAAATGGGTGGCGTGCTGGGCTGTAATTTGGGACTGTATTCTGGCATCAAAGTGGATAGCATGGCCTTTGATATTAAGCTGAAGCAAGTGCATAAAACACATCTGTCATTAATAGGATATTGTCAAAACGGAAATAGAAGTTATTTCACTCTGCGGTACTGTGTCTGTCCTGATATGCTTGACAGTTTTTGAATGTTAATTGTACTTTACTGATAGCAATTTCACTTGTTTTTCGTAGAGTGAATTTTCAGTCCCCCGTTGCTATGCAGGAAAGTAGATAAATAATCTGGATAGAGTTGACTGATTATTTAGGTTTTTGAAAAGAAACCATGTATAGTGTGCTGTTAAGTGAAAAACATAAGGAAAAGGAAGTGTACTTATTTTTTTCTCACAATGATAATAGATGTTGCAGTGAGGTAAGCAAGCGCATTGTGGTCCTAAGAAAACTGTGTTATATTAAACATCCTGCACCTGTTAGTTTCTAACACTTCCATTACTGAGTTTGCATTAGAATTGAGGGTTAAGATGATACTATTTTCTTAGGTTTTAATAATGTCACCGTTCACTTAATTTTGGTGGATAGGGCTTTGATACCAAGTAAGTTGTTTTTTTCCATGAATCACAATTTTAATATGCTTCATTAGGTATATGTATTAATGGTAAAAACCACCTAAATCCTTATTTAATGAAGAAAAGTGCTACTCGCCTGAATAGATGAGCATGCTAGAAAACAATGCTTTTTGAATCTTCGAAATGCTTTGCATCTTAGCAAATTTTTTCCTCTGTCAAATTGCAGGTATTGGGTTACATGCAATGAGTGGTGCTGCAACTGGACCAGGGCCTGCTCCAGGGATGCCTGGCCATACGACTGCCATCACCCCTAAAACTTGGACTGAAGGTATAGTGGGAAAAAGATAAGGGGAAAAGTAATAAGGAAGGAAAGCTGTGCAGAAAAAGTGTAACCTTTACTGTGTTGAAGATTTTAATCAAGGAGAATCTAACCTTTTATCTTGGAATAGACTCACATGAAATTAATGCAGTTTTTAGGCAGACTGAACATGAAGTACCTTTTTGCAATCAGAATGAAATATGTAAGTTTTTTGAGGGATATGAGTAAAACTTAGTAAGTTATTTTCTGAGCGTGCTTAATTGCAGCAAGCTTGTCTTTCACCTTTGCTACTGTAAACAAAAGTTTTCAAGTCATGGTAGAATTATGCTGTTTCCTTTCGGAATTGAATAGCTTTGAATGATCAGTGTAGTCTTTGAGATCAAATGAACAGTGTGACTTTTTTCCCCATGTCCTCAAATTTATTTGTCATTCGTTGTGCAGTCATTCAACTTCCCCGAATTCCGTGAGAACTGAGGTTGCACAGAGGCTTTTGATGGGCTTGCTTTTTTTCTTTTTATAAGCTGAAATGCAGTGTTGCTAAATACAGAATCTTCAGCTTGTGCTCAAGTTCCTTTTCTGGAGTTTGATGCAGATGTGTGAATGACAAATGGTGCTCTCTGTAGATTTCAGGATGTTGGTTTTGAATTAAGGTTGATTACGAGATAGCAGGTGTATTTTGTAGTTGTTTTCCCTAGCTTAAGTGACTATGATTCTTCAGACAATTAAGTGGCATCTTTATTTTAGCAATGTCTGTTGTTAGTGAATTTGTGAACATCTGAATGCATGGGTAACTTGCAGTAAGGAAATACTGAAATATATGACCCTTAGTGACTGTAAATGACAGGTACTGTTTTCATGTTAACTGAGGTGTTGCTTTTCAAGATGATGAGAATACGTGGGTTTCTGATATTTGAAATAAATACAACTAGTAGGAGATCATAATGAAAAGCTATTTATATCTGTCAGGTATTTCTAAATACAGTTGTAAAAATGTTTGTCAGGTTCTTATAGAAGTCTAAAATCAGACCTACTTCTGCTTGTTGTCAGGTTGTGGTTATAGATGCGTTCTTCTAACTGATGCAAGGATAGTGAACAAGAGGCAGAATGAGGTCCTGCATTTGCAGAAAGTCAGTTCTACAGCTGTTTTATTTCTTGTAACACTAGAATTAAAAGTTCACATGAATAGCAAAAGAAATGGTATTTATCATAAAGTTTCATGTGTTTTGTTTTTCTTTTGGCCATTTCTTGCAATGTATGGTATACTTGCATTTTAGTACATCTTTTGCAAAAAACAGAGTGTCGTCTCAGTGTACCTTTTCTGGTGATTTTGAATGTTTACCTTACCTTCATGTCCTGTCTTCAGAAAGCTGTCTTGATTTTCTTCCTGCTTTCCATATTTCATGTTAAGAATCAGTACTATTTATGTTTCAGGCCAGGCCCCAGATATGAGCGTCTCCAATGCACAACAAAAGCTTCCAGCGCCAGCTCCCAGTGGGAGGCCATCTCCTGCTCCCCCTGCCGCCCAGCCCGCTGCCACCATGCCCGGGCCCTCTGTACCACAGCCCCCTCCTGGACAACCTTCACCCATTGTCCAGCTGCAGCAAAAGCAGAACCGCATCAGCCCTATCCAGAAGCCACAAGGACTGGATCCTGTTGAAATACTCCAAGAACGTGAATATAGGTAAAATTGAATAACCAGATGAAAATTAATCTTGTTTTTCACATCCTTATCTGGAACTCCTTGCAGTCAGCTCCTGTAGTGGTAATAGGGTGAACTAAGTTTCCAGAGAAAGGCTCTATTACCGAGAAGTACACAAATGTCAAACCAATCAATTATTTAATTCTACCCCGAATTATGAACTAGTAAAGCATGTCTTCAGTATCATTGTAAACCATTTAAGTGTAAAACAGGCTCAAGGGCTCTGCTGAGTTAGTGTATTGCTTGGATCCTGCAAACACTGAAAGTTAGGAAATCAAAATCCTTGTAGTCTACAGGGAAACCAATTTATTGCACAAGGTTTTCAGTATTGTAAACAAAGGGAAGGTAGAAGAGAACAGAGAGGTCAAAAGGCTGAAGAGGTAGTAGCCACAGGAAATCCAGATTTTATTAGTATGATGGATTTGGCTGGACAACCAAAGTGTGGAGAGAATAAGGAAGTCACAAACAAGATTAAAAACAGAGTACCAGGAAGCATGATTTTAAAAATTGCCTCCTGATTAGATGATAAATCATATTTGTTACAAAGTATACAGAACATTTCTTTCGGACTTAGAGACTTCTTCCCTCTACACATCATCAACTCTGATTTATTTAACAAGCCTCATTTAACCTTGAGAATCTGCCAGGCAGAAGGATTTTGACCTGCACCTAACATATGTTCCTGATGATTATCAGTCAGAGGAAAGTAATTGCACTCAGAGTATTACCTGTTTTGGACTGATGATGCAGGTTGCATTGTTACTTTGAGTTTGTAGGGGAAGGTAGCCAGGAGGGATGATGATCTCCAGAAGACTGGTTTAATGACTTTCGCTTTATGAAGCTAAAACACCATGAAGCATTCTAGGGTGTGATGCCATGGCCAGAGTTCAGGTCTTGATTACAGAGAAACTCTTACATTTGCTGTCAGGTATTCCTTAAGTAATTCTGTCAGTGCATTCTTGTGGTCATTCTGCCAGTCTTACCCCTATACCCTGGGACTAAATGGCTGTAACTGTTTCAGCATGAGCAATCACTGTTTTCCAACATCTTTTTCAGAAAGCTTGTAGAGCACAGCATTGTATAGTTTCACAGTTATTCTCACAGAAGAATTGTAGCACTAACTTCAACCAAGAATCACATGTCTGCTATGATGTATCCTTTTTGCCTCAAATAACTTAAAATTGTTACTCCTCCTGTGTTTTCAGCCCTGCTGTATTGCACTGTTTGTGCCAAGCTATTATGTCTTAGTGTTCATAAATAGAGAAAAGTGAGGAGTGACAAAAAGTAACCCTGATGCTTTTACTAATCTAGAGAACCAGTTACAGATACAGCATATCTATTAGGGTCTAAATACACTGATGTTCTTGGCAGAGTGAGATGAAAGTTTGATAGGGATTCTGCAGCAGAAGGGTTTGGTTTCTATGGGTTGTTTTTGTCCCTGAACATACATGTAAGATCCAAGCTCTTTTCATATTGAACATTACTGGTATTTGATTTTGCTTTTAATTCCAGAATATGTAGAACTCCTGGAAATCTTCTCATTAGTTAAACCTATACAAATAACATCAGAGAGAAGTTTTGAAAAAAGCAGTTTGACACATTCTGTGGTTTGAAATGTGCTGGATTTAGTTTTAATATAGGCAAGTTCAATTCAGAAACATATATTCACAATTTCTTAATAAAAACGGAGTAGAAAAAAGCCAAAATAAACATCCTTATCCTGAAAACACTGAGGTTAGTGAAAGCTTTATGAAACGGTTGGTTCTTGAGATCTCACACTAAACCCTTTTAATGAAGGGGCATTAAACTTTGAAAACCGTTTGCCTTACAGGTGGATCTCTGCATCCCTGTGGTCCTCCATGGACTACAGGGGCACAGCTGCATCACCATGGTGTTCACCGTGGGCTGCAGGGGAATCTCAGCTCTGCTGCCTGTAGCACCTCCTACCCCTCCTTCTCCGCTGATCTTTGTGTCTGCAGAGTTGTTCCTGTCACATGTTCTCACCCTTCTCTTCTGTGGCCGCAATTACATCTGCCTAGTAACTTTTTTTTTCTCTTCTGTCACAGAGACATTACCACCATTTTTGATTGACTGAGACTTGGCCAGTGGAGGGTCCTGGAGCTGGCTGGCATTGGCTCTGCTGGATGTAGGGAAAACTTCTGGCAACTTCTCAGAGAAGCCAGTGTAGTAGCCTCCCTGCTAGCAATACCTAGCCACACAAATCCAATACACATGTTTTTATAAAACTCTCCTAAATGCCTTCTTCAAAATAAAGTGCTGCTTTTTAATCTCACTGAATAGCTGTCTTAAAGTTAATAATGCCTCTAATTCAAAGTTGTTCTATTATGCTGAAAGGCTTTTTCCACCTTCACATTGCTAATTAAAAAATAATACACTTGGTAATGTCCTGCAGATTGTACATGGTTTCTTGCTGTTACCTGCAAAGTATCTTCTTAGGTATCTTCTTGGCTCACTGCAGGCCAGACAGGTTTGAATGTACAACCATAACCTGTGCTGTTGATCCGAATTAATGAGGAATGGGTGTGCATCACTTCTTTTGTAGAGAGATCTCTGTGTACATTCAGTAGCCACTTTCTGCATGAAGATAAATTGCAGAACTGCAAAGATTAATTTATTACATTCTTCAAATGGTGACATTACATCCTTCAAGTGATTATAAAAAGATCCAGGAAACTTCTTTCTTTGGATTCGCTTTACCTAACAACTATTAGCATTCTTCCATGAAGATAGCAACAATACAATAAACTGTGGTAATTTTCTTTAAAGACTAGAAGGTGGCTGTGGTGAGAGATAGCTCAAGCAGTTTTTGTATTCACTTGATTTGGAATTCTTTCAAAAATCCTACTGACTGCTGAAGAAAACACTATTACCATTGCTCTACTAGTACTGTAGACAATATATATAAATAATATTTCTAGGAAAGTATGAAATTAAACTTCAAAATGTGTTCTTTTTTTGGTTCATATGTAACCCATCTGGTTGTCATTTTCTTTATTCTTCCATATGTGTATTGAAGATTTTCATTAGTATTTCAATGTTTTTTGTTCTGGACTTTTTTAAGTTGCAATAAGAGTTTTCTGAGGTAATATCTCTACTGACTTAGAAATACTGATTTTTTTGTTCCCATTCCTTCTCTCTGACTGGGTTAGTAAAGGAAGTGTAATCACCCACCAAAACATTGAATTGTCCCTGTTTGTAGCTCGGTGCATTTCAACATGTGAAGGAAAATAGTTGAAGGAAAAGTTACCTTGGATATACCAATCTGCCCTATAATTTAATGATAAAATTCCATGTGCATTTATTTCTGATCTGCTTTTCTATAAACTCAAGTTGAGAAAAACAAAATCGTTAGCAGTGAAGTGTGTTTTATATGGGAGTGGACTGCATAATGTGATGATGGGACATAATAAGCACACTCTGTTAGCTTTGATTATGTTTAGACATATCTCAAGCAACATGTATGTTTGGATATTTGCTACAAATTTTGATGATAGAAATGTAGAAACCGACCCACCTTTGGCAATTGCTTGAACTTCTATTGTGTAAACTTTTACATCAGCGGGCATTTCTATATGTTTTATACCTAAGGTTAAAGAAACAAACCAATTCTGACAGAACTAGTAAGTCAGCATTTCTCTTCATGTTTGTTTGGAAGTGACTCTTACAGTTAGTTATCTAAAACCATAAAGTATGTAAGGAAGAACCTAGATTAACTTTTTGTGCTCATCCCCAGGTATAGTACAAGAAGGAACACTCAGTGCTAACAAGAATGAGAAAAGAAATTGAAAATATGTTCAGTATTCAGTTGCTTTAATAAGTTCACAGCTCAGAAGAAAGGTTTGGAAAGGTAGTGACTGCTCCCTTAAGGTTTCATTAAAGTCAGGAAGACTGGGATTTGGCTATAACTGTTTTGTAGGTGATAGTTTCAGGAGAAGCACTGCAGCTGTTTGGGAAGGGAAAAAGAGTAATAAATAATCATTGTGATGCAGGATTGCATGTATGTGTGGGTAAGTGACAGGTAGAGCATGTGATTTAGAATAGCTTGGCTGCTTTTTTGTATGAATGTACACTAGTACGTATCTCCAAGAAACCACTTAATTCTCAAGATTTTACATCCTTAGGTGAACGAAAACATCTTACTACTAACTGGAATGCCCAATTGTGCAAAAGGTGAACTTTTTTTAGTGTAGTACATAAACTTGAGATAACAAAATAAGGCAGTTTCATTTTCTGAATGAAGTCTGTTCCTGCAAGAATGATGAACTTTTCTGGACCGAGACAAATACTTTTGGCTTTTAATGAAACTTTCTCTAATTAGGAAATAACTCTTCATTTGCTTTTCAGTCTGTACAACAAACATTATTTGTCTAATTCTGCTTCGATTTTTTGCTCCCTTGAAGACACCAATATAGCAGTATGCAGTATATATGCAGTAATGCAGTGTTACATCCTATTTGTTGTTCTAGGAACTTTAGATTTCTTCTGGTAATATTAAAATCTGAAAATTCAAGTTCTGTCTGTCTTGTCTTTTACTCTCTCTCACTCTCTCTCATTTGCAAATGAATGCAAAATTGGCTTCTAAAGGAAGAGTGAAATAGAATTTAATTTACAGTAGCAGCTATGTAGCTGTGAATACTTTATGCACAAACTTACTTTGTCAATAAAATAACGAAGTAGAATTCCAGATATTAAGGCAAGTATGGTCTGTGTCATCACTGACTACTCTGCATAAAAGTAACACCCACCAAAGAAGCCTGAAAGCAGAATCCTGAATAGTATGTGTAAAATGGAATTCCCGAGTTTATTTTCACATATCTAGTTTTAGTTGAGGAGAAAGGCCAAGAGATATTTTGATCACTTCACAATTTACTTTTAGTGTGGAAAAAGGTACCTGGTGTCATCTGTGCAAAAGCCTCTTAGTTCAGAAAAAAAAACCCAGAAAAAGACATGTAAATGCCTGAGATAAATTGACTATTTTTACTATATAATTTTAGTAGTGGCTTACAGATTTCTCATGGTGTCTTACCCAGTTTTCCATTTTCTTAGGCTTCAGGCTCGAATTGCTCACAGAATCCAGGAACTGGAGAACTTGCCTGGTTCTCTACCCCCTGATCTGCGAACTAAAGCTACAGTGGAGTTGAAGGCACTTAGGTTACTGAATTTCCAACGCCAGGTAATGCCATTTACTTGAGGAGAATGTTCGTAGCAGTCACAAGCAAACACGTTCATGCAGCAAATAGTAAATCAGAAAGAGATTTCGCAACAGGGTAAAGTGCAAGGAGATTCTGCATGAGAGCTAACTTAACAAACAAGTCATGGAAATGTTAGATTTTACTTTGTTTTGGTAATAAAAATGTGCAGGTGTTATTTACGCTCCTGCTTTATCTTCCAGTCTAGAATGTTGTGACTGTAGAACTGTGTCTTTCATAATGAACTTGGCATTAGCACAAAGACAAAATAAGTGCTGGACAGGCTGCAAGCTGATTTTTCAGCACAGATCTTCTCAACAGATATCTCTTTCAGGACATACTTCATACTTCCACAAGTCTCCTTTTTTTAGTAAGAGTTGTGTGTGTTTTGTGTGGTATTTCTCTGTCATCTGTTTTTGGGATTTCCACTATGGCACAAACTGAAAATTAAACGTAACAGGATCATACATAAGATTTAAGTTGAATTTTGAGTGCCTATATCAGCAAATGAATTTCAGAAAAGGAGTCACACTGCCAGACTGTTACAGGCCTCTTGCCATTGGCTTTTACAGCTAGTTTGGAAGAACAAAGATGCAATTTGGCAGGTCAAGCAAAATACTTCCTGACAAAAGCCTTGGCAGTAATTGTGCCTTGGTGTCCAAGTCTTCCTTCCTTATAGCCTTGGCACTCCTTTGTAATGAAGTTTTGTCAGAGGTCAGATGAAAAGCAGCAGGCTCTCCCTGCTCTAGTGCTGGGACTATGGCAATACTGTTCCAAGCTCTGAAAATTTACCTCTCCCACCTGTCTTCTGTACAGCTGGCAATAAAACAAGTTGTTAGTTATGTTCCAGTTCAGCACTAGGAAATAAATGATGTGTGTGGTTCATTTGCCATTTATTTTGATGGTGTAACATCTTGGCTGGCCCCGTTTATTGCAGAAGGACAGTTACCAACATCCTGTAAAGAGGGAAGAAATTTTGATCAAAAGTGATTAACACTTTTGACCATTTTGTGAAGGTTTAAGATTTGTTTAGGGTAACCGATGTAGCTGTTGCAGCTGTATAAATGCTGTATCTTTTCACAGCCATAATAAGAGGGGAATAGGAGGCTGGGATATAATTTGAACTGTTTACTGTTTTACTTTGCTGTAACAGTATTTAAAGTTGTTTCATTTAAAACTATTCTATTTTTTTGAGTGTTTGTTTTTTCCCCCCTCCCTCCACTGGTAGCTAAGACAAGAGGTAGTAGCCTGCATGCGTCGTGACACAACGCTGGAGACAGCACTGAACTCCAAAGCCTACAAACGAAGCAAGCGCCAGACTTTGAGAGAGGCTCGTATGACAGAAAAGCTTGAGAAACAGCAGAAGATAGAACAGGAGAGGAAGCGTAGGCAGAAGCACCAGGTATTTTAATAAGTGTTTGCCCCATGAAATGCACCTTGCTTTGCTGTGCAGGTCTTCTCTTTTACATATTTTATTTACCTTTGGAGTTCTTCTAGTTAAAAAACTCCAAGTGGTGTGATAATTAAAGTGATAAGACTTTAAGATTAGAACTCCTATATTCCTGATTTCGAATTCTTGCTATGTCAGAGTGCCTGCACTAACTTGATTCTCTTTTTAGGAGTACCTGAATAGCATATTGCAGCATGCTAAAGATTTTAAAGAGTACCACCGGTCAGTCGCTGGGAAAATACAGAAACTTTCTAAAGCTGTGGCAACTTGGCATGCCAACACTGAACGTGAACAGAAAAAAGAAACTGAGAGAATTGAGAAAGAAAGAATGAGGAGACTAATGGTAAGGAGTAGAGGAAGGAATATGGCTGTTTTAGTTAAAGTTACATACTGTATCCTTTTAATAATGGAATTTGGTTTATTTCTAGGTTTATAGTTTTGAAAATTCCAGATGATTAACTTGTTCATGGCATTACTGCACAATACATTTTTACATACAGTTAATTCCACATATGGAAGTACCTTACGAGTATAAGTAATGTGTGCATCTTGGGAATGCATAGCAGTCAGTTCTACCTATTTGATGCTTCAGACCATACTCTACTATTTCATGGTTTTCCCTTCCCTATACCCTCACAATATCAGCTGTATCATTCTAAGAACAGAGTAAAATGGGTTTATCTATAATCACGTCTCTTTAGAATGCTGTGGAAGCAGCCAGGGGGCTGCCTACATTTCAGGAGTTAAAATAATTCTGGAATTTAAAACATAGACAGATCAGTGCATACGTATGTCAGTGACTTGGGGTAGAAAAAGTTCTTCAAGACATTGGTTAGCTCTATCTTAACATTTTATTAACATTTCACCAACACAGAATGAAAGGAAATTGACAAGCTTACTTTGTAATTTGATGACCAAAAGCAGTAAGGATCTAATAGAGGTGCAGATGTAGACACTAGTTCCTGTCCAGAATCTATTGCCACCATAAATGTGGGATGAACAGTCTGGTTTTAAAAATCCCATCACGAAATGCAGAAAAAATTAAATACAATAACGATAGAAACTTATAAATAAAAGCTTGTGCAAAGTTTAAGTTAAGAATTTCCATAAGAGAATAACAAATGTATAGATCCTAGAGCATTTCTTAAAATTATATAGTAATCAGCATTGTAGAGCTTTTTTATAATTGGAGATAATCATCAGCAGTTGTCCAACCTAGCTTGTAAAGATGTTAATTACTAGCAAAAAAGAAGCTGATTTTAAATAAAAGCAATATTGACATTTTGGAAATATTTTTATATGTTGTGGGGTTCAGCTTATGTCAAGTTGAACATGCAGTGTGATAAATAATGGAGATGTCCACTGCTGAAAAGTATCAAGTAGATTTGAATGTCCCGAAATGGAACAGGATACCAATGCTTCCAGATTATCAGTGCTTTCCCCTAAAACACCTTCACCAAGACTGGTTAACCTCTTACCATACATACAGAATTGCATAGGCATTTTCAGTTTAGGGTTTTGCACCTACTGCTCTGTTAAATCCTTCTGGCAAAACCAATCTCTGTGTTTTGTTAATGGGGTTATTTTGCCTATTTAGTTTTAGTCCAGTTGTGGTAAATTTGGAATTCGCAGATGTGTACCAGTTTGTTTTTTTGGTTTTTTTTAAATCACTTCCTCTCAGATGCTTGGCATGATCTATCAAAATGTGCTGTGTCTAAAACTTTTTGCATATCTTTTCAGGAATGCTGAATTCATTTAACAAATTTCCCTTCGTTTACTATGATTAGAAATGGTGATTTTGTCACAGCTCATTAGTAGTAGTATATATATCATATGCAAGAATGGGCATTGGTGTGATTTAAAAAGATACTGTCAAGACAAGCTTAAATGTATAAAAGAAGTACCTTGGCTAGATTATACAGGCTGTGCATTGAGTCGTATTAGAAGCAACAAAAACAACAACAATCATAATCTGAATTTATTTTTTCTGAAAACTTGGGGTTTAACCATTGTAATTTTGATTGGTTAAACATAACAATAGAATTTTACATGCTCAGTTTCAACATTGGAGCAGTTTTTTCTGACTGTATGCTGTTCTGGTGTCTCTAGAAAAGCAGGAGATCTCCCAGAGTTCTGTATTTTAAAGTAATCATCTTGAAAATATTTCTTACTTGTGTTTGGTTTTTATGAGGCACTGTATACTTCCTTAATTTGCTGTTTCAGCCAAAATTGAGACAGGCACCTCTGCTGCTTTCCTTGTATTTTTCTGACATGCATGCTGTACTATATCATCACAGCATGTGAAAATAATGTTCCTTGTATGTCCAAGACACACAGTATGACAAGGATGCAGAAGCTGCTAGGATGACTCAGAGATAGGATTTATCTGGTGAATTCTGTTTCAGATAGTGACCTCTATCAGAGATGAAATAACACCAGAGTAGAACAGTGATAGATAAATCTAACAAAATGAAAATTTCATGATGCCTAGAAGAAAAATGACTAAATGCAATTTTACATGTAGCTCCCATGTTCTTCCTCTTGGTGAACTACCTGCACATCATGTGTTTGAAAAGCCATCTCTGTAGGAGACTCACCATCCCTGTTTCGGGATGTTGCAGTCTGCCTGATGTAGCATTGGGGTTTTTTTCTCTCTTGCTGGTCATAACTACTGCAGATTTTTACAGTCATTAGTCCATGGGAGTAGGAAATGTTTAGAATCATGGAATGTCTGTCTCAGAGGCACTCAACCTGTCAGGGAGCTCTCCAGCCCAATCACCTTCCCAAAGCAGTGCTAGTATTAAGTTCAGAATGGGTTGGTCAAGGCTTTTTTCAGTCCTGTCTTCAAAACCTGTAATGTCAGAAATGGCACAACTTCTCTGCCTGTTCAAGTCCTGAAGTGCAGCCCAGCCCTTGAACATATGTACAGTTATCCCCTGGTTTCATGTCCTCTGGAAACTTGATGAAAGTGCCCTCCATCCCTTCCTCTATGTCACTGATAAACATGTTAAACACAACATGATGCAGGATAGACCCCTGTGGTATGGCTCTTCATACTGTGTTCAGATAAAGTGTGACCCTCTGACACCTTGCAGAGAGGGATTTTGGGTGTACTGGTGGATGACAAGGTGAACAGGACCTGGCAATATGCACTTGCAGACCAGAAAGCCAGCTGCATCATGGACTACATCAAAAGCTGAGGGCAGTGATATGGCAAAGTGCCATTGTAACAAGACGAAGTGCCAGGCCCTGCTCTTGGGTCACAGCAACCCCGCTACAGGCTGGGGCAGAGTGGTGGGAAACCTGCAGAGCAGAAGCAGACCTGGGGGTATTGGTTGATGCGGCTGAACATGAGCCACGGTGTGCCCAGGTGGCCAAAAATGCCAATGGCACCCTGGTCTGTACCAGCAATAATGTGGCCAGCAGGACCAGGGCAGGGATTGTCCTCCTGTACTTGGCACTGGTGAGGCCACACCTCAAATCCTCTGCTCAGTTTCACGATCCCACTCCAAGAAGGACATTGAAGTGCTGGAGCATGTGCAGAGAAGGGCAACAGAGCTACTGAAGCGTCTGGAGCACGAGTCTTATCAGGGGCAGCTGAGGGAGCTGGGTTTGTTTAGCCTGGAGAAAAGGAGACTCAGGGGGCCCTCATTGCTCTGTACAACCATCTGAAAGTGGGTTGTAGCAAGGTGAGGATTGGTTTCTTTTCCTAGGTAAAAAGCGATAGCACAAGTAGGAATGGTCTCCAGTTGTGCCGGGGAAGGTTTAGATCAGATTTTACATCAAAGAAAGTACTTCACTGAAAGACTTGTCAAGTATTGAAACAGGCTGCCTGGGGAAGTTCAAAAAACGTGTAGATGCGATGCTTGATGACATGGTTTACTGGGGTATCTGGTGGTGTTGAGTTGATGGTTGGACTTGATATCTTTGAGGTCTCCCAACCTTAGTAACAATTCTGTGATTCCATGAAAATATGGTTAGAGTAGGTATTAGGAAGAAATATTCCACTGTGAGAGTGGTGAAACACTAGAATGGGTTGCCCAGAAAAGTTGTGGATGCCCGGTGCCGAGAAGTGTTAAAGGCCAGGTTGGATGTGGTTTTGAGCAATGTGATCTAGTGGAAGGTATCCCTACCCATGGCAGGGGAATTTGAACTAGATGATCTGCCACCCCATATGGTTCCACGGTGTATTGATACAAGTGTATGGGCCTGATCATCCAGCGAGTTCTTTACCCATGTACCTGTTCCTCTGTGCAGATCATAACAACCTAAGATAACATTTGATTATTGACATAGGAGTTGGATGGTTTGTGTTCACCATCATTTCTGTCATGACTGGCATCTCTTTTGTATCACTAGGCTGAAGATGAAGAAGGCTACCGTAAGCTGATTGATCAGAAGAAAGACAGACGTCTGGCGTACCTGTTGCAGCAGACGGATGAGTATGTGGCTAACTTGACTAACCTGGTATGGGAGCACAAACAGGCACAAGCAGCCAAAGAGAAGAAGAAGCGAAGGAGAAGAAAGAAGGCAAGTAGTTACAGCTGATATTTTTAAGCCATTTCTTCTTCAAATCCAATTTAAATGTTAATAAATGTAGTGATGCCTGATTGTCATACACATACCAGAGTGTCTAAAAACATCTACACCGCCAAGTTCTTAACACTGAGGGAACTCATCTCTCTCTCTGTTGAAATGTATATGCGTATATGCATCTCTATATATGCTGTTATTAACTCAAAAGGAGGTGAAAAGGAGGCAGGATTATAAAATTCTCAGCTGTTAACATTAATCTCCTCATAACATTAATTTGCTCATAAACATTGTACAGGTAAAATTGGGACAGATATGTAATTTAGGATTAATGAACCCAAAAGAAGTGCAGTGTATCAAAAATACATTCTGTGAAGAAGATGGCAAGAGTCTGGTTTGTGTAGCTGTTTCATGCAGGGCACCTGGTTTAGACTTTGACATTATACACTGGGCTCAGTCCATTTTCTTAGGACTGTTGGAAATGGTTAAGAAACTTGGCTAGGTTTATTACAGTAAATGGATATTTTGCCAGTAGTATTGTTCATTGTGCATTTTTAACCTTTAGTTGACACTTTCCAAGATTACTTTTCTTCATATGAAAGAGAAGAGAGACTTCTTGAAATTGAATGGTGGAATTTTCAAAAAAATAATTCCATGTGTGAAATAGTGATTAAGGAATGATTTGTCATTTTCTATGACCTCAGAGTACCTTTCATCTCTTGCAGAATGTGTAAGAGGATTTCTATAATCCATTTCCATGCCTGGTTTGCTACTAATTACTGCTACAAATACAAGCATTATGTTTACAGGGTTTACTAACAGTACTGGAAATACGCTAATAAGAACCAGCATGGAGAAAATACTGATCTTGGACATTAATGGCCTAAAAAATAGTTCATGTTTTCTCATGCTGTCACAAAAACCTCTGTTCCTGAGAGTGTGTTCTTAACGTAAGAACAATACCCTGTCTATAGAATTAAGATGTAATTTGGATGAGGTTCCTGGCCTATATTACCAGTGAGAACAGGCCTGATTTAATGTATGGAATGCACAGTAGAGGTAATCATTAATGAGAAAGCATGTGAAGTAACTGCATCACTTTAATAACATGTACTCCTTTAACTATCCACATTTGTGATGTGTTTCTCTTTCTGTCAGTTTAGCTGAAGTATGTATGAGAAACAGCATATCTTCTAGCCATGTCAGTAAAGACATCATCTTCTGTCCCTAAAGTTAAAAGGAAATATGTCTCAAATATATTCAGTGTTTATATATATCCCACCCTAAAACCTAAAGGAAGATTAGCAAAAAAAAAAAATATAAAAATCTTTGCTCTGTCTTGATCATTACGTCTTTTTGTTTGTAATTAACTTCTTTCCAGCAATCTTTTGCTCATTGTGGTGGATGTAGGAGTTCACACAAATATTATCCTTTATTTTAATCTAGAATTCTATGAATTTGTTATTGCATGGCTGCTGAACACATTGCAATTAGTGGGCACTGTGTCTTTTTTCCCAGGTCATATACTTTCTGTCCTTAGGCTTTTATGTTTTTTAATCCATATAAAAGTTTAATCTCCTAACGTCTGTAGTTAATGTTTTGTACATATTGAGAGATGAAAAAAAAGAGTTCCCAGAATTTTCTCCTAGAAATGGCAGTGAGGAAGTAGATGGTGAAGAAATAATCTTTTCCAGACTCATTACAGAATATCCAAGTGAACCCTATATTCTTAGTAGAATAAAATTTGAGATGAGTCCATTCTTTCTCTGCAGTACAGTTTCTGTAATCTTTATGATAGATTTTCCCTGTTTGTTTCTTCCACATTCCTCTGTTTGTGTTTTCTGTCTCTAGCTTCCTGCTGTAGTCATGGATAAGAAAAAATACTCTATATGAAATTTTCATCTGGTAGGCCAGTTCAGCTTTCGGTGCAGCATTTCACTTTATTGTTAGTAGTTTCTCCTGTCATTATGCAGAGAATGAAGAAAATGGCCTTCCTACTTTTTAATACTGGGATTTTCCCAATTCAAGGATTAAACTGTCAGCATTAAAGATATGTTTGCATGGTCCAAAATAAAAGTGCTAGAAATCTGTCATTATTTATATTTATTTTCTTTGTAATGTGTTCTTCTGATTTCCAGAACTGTTTTTGACTACAGGTTGTAAATGTTCTCACAGCAAGTTATGATTTTTGCACAGTGAACAGAACTGATGTTTACTGTTTTTCTGTGATTTGAGTTGTAAAGTTCTTTTCCACTGCCTGTAGCTAAGCTATAACAATCTTTATGTATTACGCATTCTCTTGTGTAAAAGAATCGATCCTAGCCCTGGTTCATTCAGGGAAAAAGTATCCTCAGTCAATGTCATGTGTTTAGTCAAGACTAGATACGTGTTTTCATAACTTACCCTGCCCCTGTGTTTGTTTAAAATCTTCACTTCTGGTACAGTTTCTTTCTTTGTAAGCAGTCATACCTGCTGCCTAAACATGCTGAAGCAGGCATCCTTGAAGCTTGTATTGTTGTTGTTCTTACCAAGCATCAGCTGCTGCATGTTCATTTCAAGTTCATGCTTTAGATAATGGACTTTAACGGCAAAGAAAAAGGCTGAAGTATGATCTGAAGGCAGATATTAAGGATTTTATCAATATTGAGAAGTTCAGCTATTCCTCAAGTATACTTCTTAAACAAAGAAAGGAATAACTTGATGGTCTGTATTTATCACACACTTTAATAATACTTGGAAGTTTTTTATTTCCTAAAATACAATTTAAGAGATCACTTCTTGTTGTTAGTCTATTTGATTTACATTAGTATCTAAAAT
>VYZT01002809.1:252-51483 GCA_013400735.1 Pomatostomus ruficeps
GCTTCACCTCGACACACCTGCCGGCTGGGCCGGCAAAAGGCGAAGGAGATACTGCAAACTTGCCCTAAAACCTCCCGCCGAGCACCCGGCGGGCAGCTCCACCCGAGCGTGGGACCCTGTTCTGAGAAAGGAAGTGTGGAGAAGATTGAGTTTTTCTTTTAGATTTACGACGAAATCCCAGTACCGCTATGTTGAAAGCCTTCCCCACCGTCGCTATGCTGAGGGGTCTTCCTTGCTGTCCCCCGAGGGGGAGTATTTGATTCCCGAAACCAGTGCCGCAGAAGCAGAGCACAGTGAGCGTGGCCTACTCATGTTGCGCAAGACTGATCGCGGCTGATGGCTCCTTCCTTTCGCGTGTGATGTAGTCAGAGCAACCCCCATCGCTTCTTCTGCATTTTAGAGTAACTTTTTCACATTCCTGTTCAGTTCTTTAGTTGCTGACAAAGTTAGCAGCCATGCCTCCAGACAGCACAGGAACAAAGGAAAATGAGCATTGTGCAAGAGGTCTGGTATTTAGCAGACCTTGAAAGGGCTCTCTTGATCTTAGCGAGGAGCTTTACTGTGCGTGTTTGCAGCAATCAGTCGCTGATGCATGATTTAGCTCATACTGAGTTGTGTGCATCCTGAAACCAATGTTGTTACTTCTATGTGCAAACTTTGCCTCATTGGAGTCCTTTTTTTACCAGGGCTTCCCTGTTGCTGTAATAATACCTACATATGGATAACCTATGTAGAACGGTATTTTGAACCTGAGGAACAAGAATAGAAGAAGTTCTTCAAAATGAAAATTTTAGTTACAAAGATTACTTACTGGATCTGGAATAAAATCCAGTTTGATTTCAACTATTGAATATTATACACATTAGAAATAACAGTGAGATGGCAGACTATCATCCCCTAACGTAAATTCAGAACATGGCATTTTAAGCTTCTTGGGATAAAACCCCCCTTTTATTTCCATTCAGTTCGAGGAAATGTGAAAAGTTTACACTTCTGCAAAATGCTAAGCAACTATCAGAGGAGGGCACTGAGGCAACACATAGTGAAACAACTTGTGTGTCATCCTGACCACATGCAGATGTATCATTTCTGGAATGAGAACATCACACTGGAAGATATGACAGTCAGTCAGCAGTGTATCTTTTTTTAAGTCCTCATCTCTAGAGCCATCAGAGGTCTTCTCTGGATGACACTGATGTGGAGCAGTGACTGTTTCGTGTAGAGGAGTCAAACAGCTCCTCAGCTGCTATTAATCTTCCTTCCAATTACTGACATCAAAGGAGTTAAAACAATCAACAGCAGCTGTGAATCTGCATTTCTACCACTCAAGAAGTTTTCACCCTCATTTTCAAAGCAGCAAAAGAAGCATGATTCAAAACTGAAATGCTAAATTGTGGTTTAGTTGGTGAAAAATTGTAACATGGTTGCACCACTATGATGCAGGAACCATGGTGAGATGGTGGCAGGGTTCCTAGCTGACAGGAAAAGGTAAATTGTAAAGGTCTGGAATTCATTTATTGGCACATAAATAGCTTCCTTTCAGCTGTGATATGAAATTGAGAACTGTACCTCACCTGTCAGGAGGAAATGTGTGTGTTGTCTCCTAGACTCTGGTAGAGTGGATATGATCATGATCCACCAGGCATTAATGAATTCAGTGGAATATAAATTACTGGAGAGTGAGAAATCCATATTTTGAGAAATACTTGCAGATTTCAGTACCATTCAGGTGCAGAACCAGAGAGGAGAATAAATGCCACTGACAATATGAAGTAATAGAGACAACTTGAGTTTTTTTAGGGAATAAAAGAATTTTCAGAAAAGGTGGAACCAACACTAGAAGCCAAGTACCTGTATTTATGAATAAAATACATGTTTATATTTCAGTTATCCTGAAATAATAAAAATAATTCTCCCCAAAACATCTTGCTGTTATGCAATCCAAACAGCACATCTCCCACAGTCCTCTGTGGGTTAATAACACTAGAAGCAAAATATCACAGTGACTTGCTCTTGTGCTTGAATTTGGTTCACCATCTAAGGCAATTTCAGAGGAGCCAGTGGGATGATTTGTTAATTATGTTAGTCCACAGTTTGGCAGCAATTTTTACAGCAGATGTGTGCATTTCATCTGACTGTCCTCATCTCTTGCTGCTCATTCTTGAATCATACTGCTGCCCCTGTTAGGCTGATACTGCTCAGTGTCTGAGCAGTGAACCACATCAGAGAAGTGATCTGGGTTAAAAATAACTCAGCAAAAACCTCCAAACCTAGATCAGATTTGTAGTTTGTATGTTGTGTGGCTGGCCAGTTGTATTGGTTGTATTTATAGGGTGGTTTAAACTGATGCTGCAGCTTTAGGAGCTTTCTCAGGTAACATGTCTTAACTTTCTAGAAGTAGCAAATATGCAAAGTTAAAACCTACACTTCTACCTTAAATTGAAGCAGAAATCCATTTCCCCAGCATTGATCTCCTGCTGGAGCTCAAGGATCTTGGTCCAAATACTCTTCTGCACAGATCCAGCTAAAAAAGAACTAGAGTAAACCAGAATTACTGGTGCTAAATGTCAACAAACATAATGTGAACAAGTTCTATAAAAGTTCATTTATGGTCCTTCAAGATTTAATTTTTCAAATGCAATTATGAAGTAGTAGCTACTGCTGAGATTATAATTTGTTAGATTTTGCATTTGGGAGGAGTATGAAAGAAAGTCACTGGAAAACAAACAAACATAGAAAAAATTTGTCTTCCCCATAGCTGTTCAATTCAGGAAAAGCAGTAGTTTGAGTCTTTAACCACTCTGTCTGCATTGTTTACCTGTAATACATCCCAGCGCTGGTGAAAAGAAGGGAAAGAAAATCATGGAAGGAAGAACATACTGATTCTGAATATCTGTCAGTTTTTTTCTTTGGAACATACGATACACCCCTTTTGATTCCCTAAGCTGGAAGGCATTTGTATTAAATTAAGCCCTGTGTATGGGCTGGCACCGGGTATCTGGTCACATGGCTGTTTTTGCTGTGTTGTAAGTACATGAAAGCACATGTTGCTAAAAATCTTCATGGATACAGCTTCTTTCACCTGTGTCTGTCCCTGGGCTCCTGTGTGTTATGTAAGCCTAGGTCTGCTTATGGGAGAGTGTCTCCAAATCTATTCTGTGTTAGAAATAACATCAATCTGTGACTGAGTTCCTGTTCCTAATTAGGAAGAGTTGAAAATTTAATTTTTAAATCATCTAAATACTTAAATAGTACTATTTCAAATTTAAAATTTCTAAACCTTTCTGATTTACTGAAACATGGAAAATCTAGGGTTTTGGTCAGACCATAACTATGTCTTGTTTTTCCTGTAAGCTTCTCCCCTGTCACCCCCCAACAATGGCAATGGGCCACAAAGTCTATTATTCATATGCTGTCATCTGAGAAATTATAGAAGGCAAATACACCCTTACACTTACCTCTAAGGTTCTCTTCAAGAAATGTCATCTTCCCTCTTCTGTAAGATACATGTGAGCTTGCATGAAGAGGTTATATTGTCCACTGACAAGTAAAATTAAGCACAGATGTCTGAGGCACCAAAGAGAAGCAAATGTTAGCAAGGGCCTTAATTTTATAATTTTGCTTATATTCTCTTTAGAGAGATGAATTTCATTTAGACTCAGTAAAAGAGAAACAATCTTCTAGTTTAATCAGCTTATAATATATTTACACTCGAATGATGTCTTTTTAGGAAATGCTTTAAAAAAGTCTTTTTCTTTCCTTGAACAATTGTGCTGCTGAAGTAAAGACAGATTTCCCAAAAGAGCTTTCCAATATTTAAACATATTATAGTGTCATAAAGACAATGACTATGGCAACCTGACTAGGAGAAGCAAACAAAAGATCGTTATAGTTAACAACAGCTAACTAATAACTGCATTTTGATTTACAGATAGCTAGGACTGGAAATTAATTGTATGTATATGTGTGATTGATGCATTGCATATCCTTTTTTCTTTCTTAAAATTTTGTCTAAGATTATTGAGGTGCAAGATCAGACACAACTAAATAACTAGTTCTGAGCACAACTGGGCAGTAACCTCTTTTCCCATCCCAACAGAATTGGGAGCTTTGAAATTTTACCATCTGAAATTCAAACAAGGAGTGTTTTTATGTACCATCTCTGTGCCTTCCTTTGCAAAAGTGTGGCTCAGCACAGTTGTAGCATTTTTTCATTATTATCACTTTTTAAAACAAATATTTTAGTTAGATATAGTTACTTTGAGATGATAAGGAAATATGTATGTTCAGAGAATTTCAACATAAAGAATGATGTCATTTTCTTTTTTTTCAAAATGAATAATTTATTTAAATCAACATTTTCCATAATTAATTTCCCATAATTAATTAATGTTTCAACATATTCATCTCTACACATAAAAAATCCTGACAATTTATTGATATACATGGTCATTGATTGGTGCAAGTTGTACAACTAATAGTTTAGAAACTGTGAGTCAAATAATGCTGAGGTTGAAAGCCTTTGGCTCCACAGAAAAAATAGGTGCTATGAAAACAGCCCCCAAATTAGAAATGTTTTGGCTGTGTGTGGACCATGTTCTTTCAGCAGTGACAACAGCTATATTTCAGATAGGAAAAAACCTTACAAGACCCCTTTATTTCTTGAAAAACAATCCACCAAAAACCCAAACTGAAACAGTTGTTGGAAGAAATCTGTTGAAAGGAAACATCTGGAGGAAATGCCATTCCAATTTCAGTCTTGTCTTCAGTATACCATAACATACATTTTTCAAGATGTGATACTGTGCTTCATCAGACAAGATCACAGTGAGATCATACCTCTGAATATGGAGTCCAGGTCACCTTTATGAAGGATGGTAATCATTATGTCTGATTCTGCTTCCTGAGAGAGTATATTAAAAATATTTCTCATCAATGGGTCATTTCTTTGATGCTAGCATGAAATCCTAGATATGCACAAAACGATTACTGCACAAACTCCTGATCTATGTGGGAATGGAAGCAGGCATTTCAAAACAGGAGCCAGCCCTCAGAGTTCAGGAGAGTTGCAGAGAAAAGTCTAAGACAAGTCACAGCTAAATCCAGAACACCAATATGATAAGAAGGAATTATGGTAGAAGGCGGTGAAAACTGGGTAATTTTGTATAGCCATAGGAACTACAGGACACTTCTGGATTTTTTCAGAAGAGATGAAAATAAAAGATTTTTCTAGATTGTTATGTATCTTATGTACGTATATTAATATTTTTCTAGTACTCCTTTCATGGATTCTCTTAGTATGATTCCAAAACCCATCCATTCCCCATACCATGTCTTCATGGATTTATTAACCTCTTTAAAAATTAGGGAAAATAAAAAACTTTCTGGCAAGCTATCAGCACTCTAGTTGTTAAAATGTCAACTAAAAATGCCCTTAGTACTGGCATTACATTCGTAAGTAGTTATTTGCCAACTGTGTATCTGTGATTTCATAGTTATCAGGTCCAATAAAAGTGTAGACCCTGACAACTTAAACATTAAGAATTTTTGTTGGCTTGCAGGAGCAAGACTAAATCTGTATCATTGTCATGTAATTTGAAAGAGAATTTTTTTCAAGTTACAGTCTCATTGAAGGAAAACATAGTATTGAGATTAGAAAAGAAAGTATGTAGACTATATACTACTAAGAGTTCATCCATTTACAGGTAAGCTTAGTTGTCCTGGTTCCTGCTTTTTTGCCAACGTAGGCTGTGTCTATTTGCCCATTTGTGGCTGATTTTTTTCTCTGTATAGCAATCTATATAATGGGCAGCCTAAACCATGTTACATGTTGTTGTTATAAAACTTGTAATGAAATAAACCAGTGAGCTGCTGTTCCACTTAACAGAGTGTCTCTGAGTTGTCCTTGCTCTGTTTTAGAGTACTGCGTGTAGTAGCTGTAATATTTTCTTTTTTAGGTTTTGTTTTTGGCATGCTGTAATTCTCAGTTTATTTCTGAAATGTTTTAGTCATAACTGGATGTATTTGAAATGTATGTGGCCTTTTGCGTAATTGTAAAATCTATAGACTTATCACCCATTATATATATATAAACTATGTACGTCTATATTTTAATCTCATATTCCATGGGTTATGTCTTCTGTTGCAAAATGGACCTGAGCATTCATAGGCTATTCATACTTTTCCATTTACTTATTGTAAAAATTCACACATTCTAGATACATTGGCATCAGGTCTAAAAAGTGTTATTCCCCCTTTTCATTGAGTACTTATGATACCTGAGCAGGTGCACCACAGTATAATCTATACTGAGAAGAGAGTACCATGAGTGCATTGCTTCTTCAGTTATCAAAGAATATTGATATTCAGCTTTTGTAGCTAAAATACATCACTCCCAAAACAATTGTGTGTTACAGCAACACAATAAACAAGATGCCTTAATAAAGTCTGGCAAAGGAGCCTTCTCATAAAAACAATATATTATAATTCAAAGACAGCAGTGATTTCCTAAGGAAGGAATAAGATCTATCATTTTCTTTCCTTTCAACGGTGCAGTACTTCCAAAAGTCAAGGAAAGGCCGTGTGAGTGTCTTGCACCTGCAGAAGAATCAAGCTCATTCATTGTATCTGAATAGTAAGAAACCACACATTTTTGATTTCTACGGACTTCAATGTTAAATTTCTCATATGATGTATAAGCAAAGGTTTCAGCTCTTGGCTATACAGTTATCTCACTGGGGTTTACAGCTGTGACAATCTCAGTATTATATAATGTGATGTCACCTCTGGTAGCCCTTCCCTACTATTTCTTCCCCATGAGACTCCTTCCTGGAGCTGTACAGAGGGTTACAGAATTTAAAAAGAATTGAGGATCTTGTCCCCTATGTGTGAATTTTATCAGTTGAGATAAGGTGAATGGAGAATCTACAGCACAGAGTAACATAAAGCTTAGAGATATGAAAATGCATCATAATTTTAAGAACAAAAGATTTTCTTCCTTTAGACAGAGTACAGTTGTCTTTTTATGGTCATGATTTTAGAGCAAGTGAAAAGGTTACTAATAAAAACCCTACATCTATATTTAAACATCATTATAAATCCTATGAGATAGCTCTTTTCATTTTATATGAAAAATGATGTTGGTATTAACCTACCACACAAGAAAACAGCAAAAATAACGTAGCCTTCTTCTTTCTTGCGACGTATCTGAATCCCAGTTCTCTCTTATTCTCTCAGGATTATTTCAAGTACAAAACTGACCATAAATGAGCATACAGTTTGCACCACAGACATGCCTGTGGGGTAATAAGACATAATATCTGTTTTGAGAAATGAGTGTTGCTGATCTAAAGAAAAATTCTGCTTACAGAGATCACAGAAGGCAGTTCAGAGAAAAGCAAACCAGAATTTAAGTGTCATCACAGATGGATAAAAATAAGATGTTGAATATGTATTTTGTGTACCTAAGACAAAATTTTATGTTTCGTAGAAAAACAAATTCAGATCTAGAGCTAACATGGGCTGAACATCTTCAGCAAAGGGCCATGTCTCTGTGACCCTCAGTATCTACTAAAGCTGTTTGGCATTTCACTTAAAAAAGCACAGAATTGCCCATTCTATCCACTACTCAAGCTTAGACTGGTTTTGAAATTGTAGCTCTTTTAATAGCTAATGGAGTTTTTCCATTGTTTTCAACCAGGCCACAATCTGTGTATTCATCTGGGACTGTGTGAAAACTAAAGCATAATCATTAGATGAAATCAGATTAATGTGCTTTGCAGTGTGATTTTTTTTTTTTTTAGGTTTTCTGGCTAATGAAAATCGATCTTCTAATTAAAACCCTCACAAAATTTTTGGCATATTTATTTAAAATATGATTACATAAATACTTGGAACTATGTATGAAAAATACGTTCTCTAGTTAAATAAGTTTTCTCAAGATATTTCTGTTTTGAAATGATACAGTGTGTTATAATGTCTTTGCTACATGGTATCAGTGTTATAAACCTTCTGTTTTGTGAAAAGATGTTACATTTTTTTCTTCTGAAGTAGAAGGAAGTGTAATATTGTACATCTCTTTCTGAAGAAATTTTGTTTCTGCTATAAATCTATTGCAGTTACTATGAGGAACAAGTCAATAAACAGACCTCCTCATGTCCCAGTGATTCATGGATTGACAGTAAATCTTCAAAGTTGAGATTAAAGGTCTTTACAAACATAAAATTTATGAAAATATAGAGTTTAAAAGGCAGTCATCAGTTTAAAAGGAAATCTGTTCCCAATAATTTTGACCTTTTTACCACTTAGTCATTTTCAAAGTTATTGCTTATCTGAGACAGTAAATAAGGCATACATGAGCAAACCTGATAATCAACCAAATTTTTATGTATTGGAAAGCTTGAGTTGGATATATCTCTTCATGGATACCGTAATAGTCTTCTGAACCCAACTGAGTCATTTGCAGAAATACCTGCATTTCTTTTCTATGTTTCTTCTTGTCTGGATCCATTCTTTCATTTATCTCTAGTTTTCAAGACCAGAAATGTCTACTTTTTTTGAAATTAAACTTAGATTTGTGTCATCTGTGTTTTCAGAAGCTTTTTGGATATTCACCTTGTGTCGACTGCTTTTTCTCCTTTCATGGTTTAGCTCTTGAAAATGCTATTAGGTACAGTTTGTGAGGACTGTGAAACCAAATAGCTCAGTTTAGTCACATGTGTCCGTCCAGTAGTACAATTCTGCTCCAAAACAGATACTGGGGTCCAGTGTTGACAGTCACTCGGTTTGATGTAGCCATAAAATGTTAAATATTTTTTAAAGTATTGCTCTTTTTTTTATATATAGAAAGGGAAATCCAGTGCTTCTTAAATCATTAGAGGCTGCAATGACTACTGGACTTCTGGTTTATTCTTCAGAGAAGGGTAGAGATATCCCAAAAGTTAATGGTAGTAGGGGCCTGCTTTCCACAAGAGAAGAGAATTGTAGCTTTTCAAATGTCTTCAAGTTTAAATGGAACAAGTTGACTGATGGAAATCTCAGTGCAAATGTTCCGTGAAGTTTGTTTTATTGCAATTTTTTTCTATTAATCATTGTTCATGTCTGCTAACTGTTAAGTATAAGCAATGGGTAATTATTCACAAGGGATTTTGCTTTTCCTTCCTTTGCATATTAATTTCTACAAAAGACAAAGTAGAATGAACTATCAGCATTAACATTTCAGAGACAAAAGAGTAATCTGGAAACACAAACATTTCACTTATAGTCAGGAATTCTTTGGAATCTATTACTGTAATGAGTCAAATAATCATAGAATCTTAGAATATCAGATTTGACGGGATTTCAAGGATCATCTGGTCCAACCTTTCTTGGCTAAAGCACAGTCTAGACACGATGGCTCAGCACCCTGTGCAGTTGAATCTTAAAACTGTGCAGTGTTGGGGAATCCATCACTTCCCTGGGGAGACTATTCCAATGGCTGATTGTTCTCATTGTGAAAAATTTTCCTCGTGTCCAATTGGAATCTCTCCAGGATCAACTTGTAACCATTATCATCTGTCTTTTCCATATGAGTCCTTGTAAAAGGGGAATTTCCATCTTCTTTATACCCATCCTTTAAATATGGGAACATGGTTATAAGGTTTCCCCTAAGCTTTTCTCCAAGGCTGAACAAACCCAATTCTAGCAGCATTTCATCATATGGCAGGCTTCCCTGTTCTTGGATCATCTCTGTGGGCCTTCTCTGGACCCTCTGCAGCCTGTTTATGGGGGATTTTTTGTGTATCAGGGACCAAAACTGAACACAATATTCCAAGTGTAACCAGGCACTAGCACCTTCAGGTGAAAGATAATACTGGGATACTGAGTAGGATAATGACTTCTTTCTCTCTACTGGTGATGCCCTTGTTGATGCAGTCCAGTGTCCTGCTGGCTTGCTTTGCCATAGCAGCAGCAGCAGCAGCACTGTTCACTGGCACTGAGCTGCTTGTCCACCAGGATTCTCAGGTCCCTTTCCCAGAGTAGCTCCCCAGGGAGGTCCCAGCCTGTGCTGTGCTCCCGCACTGTGTTTTCCCAGGTTCAAGGCCTTTAAGGTTCTTGTTAGCTCACTCTTGCAGCCTATTCAGGTCTTCTTGCAGGGTGGCTCTCCCTTCTGAAATGTCCTCTCCTCTCATCAGTTTGGTATCATCATAAAATTTTGTTAGGGTACACTCGATCCCATCATCCAGATAATTTATGAAAATATTAAATAGCAAGGTGCTCAGATCCTTGGTGGTCTGCACTTTAAATACAGGAAGATGTAGAATGTAAATACAGATGTAGCCATAGATACAGTTGTATACACACACATACACCCATGAACGGGAAAATAACTCTTTTAAAAGGGTTAAAACTGGTGCCTATACATCTTTAAAATTACAGTTTAAACATGGCAAACTGTATTTCAACAACGGCTGTTGTTGCTGTAAAGAGAGAATGCAGCAAGCACTGTGCTACTTACAAGCAGGGAAATGTTTGTTTAAGTCTGGGGTGATAGCTGAAGCACAGATTCATAGGCACAAAGGAAGTGTCATGTATAGTTCTGGTATGTAGATCAGAACTGCAGCTCTGGATCCAATCAGTTGAGCACAGGGTCTGACTTCAATAGATACATGTGGAGGAGGAAGTGTTTGCCATCTAAGGCTGTGACAACCAGCAGAGCTTACAGTCAGCCGTGACTTGTACAGAAATACACCGAAGTAAATCATGCAGACCATATATTAAGAACTATAAGATGCAGCAATATAGTTGGTTAGGCAGACTGCAGACTTTTATTCCATATCTCAAAGCTAAGTGGTGTGTGCCTGAGGGAGGATTGGGGATGAGAGGTCAGTGGAGTTAAATTGATTTACACCTGCTGAGAATCTGGTATGGTGAATTATTTCCAATCCCTCCTTGAGCAGTAGATATTTATTTTTATCTTTCTAAAATATTTTCCTCCACTTGCCTCTGTTAGAAGCCTTCACTGACATTAAGTATTTGAGAGCAATTTTGCCACAAGTAGGACCAGTTTCAGTGACAGCTGAAGTTTTCCCATAAACTTGTGTGGATTATGCAATTTAAATGGACAGAATTCAATCTTGGCTGCCTGTCATAATCACAGTTACTTTTTAGAGAGTATTTTTGTAGTCTTTGCACATATGATCTCTGCTACTCAGAGTGTTTGCATACCACACAGCATCTGGCTCAGTTTTTACAGGATCTTAACAGATGCAGTCAGGAACAATGTACAACTCCCTGATGTCTAAAAATAATTGTATTTCAGTAATCTCTTATGCTATAATCACTGTCCCATACAAACGTAATAATCATAAAGCATTGGAAATTACTCCAAAATATCAGAGGAAATGCCCACAGCATGTAGCTGCTGAATCTTTTCTTTAACAAAGAAGAACTATTAGAAGTAGAGAAAACAAAAGAAAATACTTACTTAAGTGCTTACTTAAGGAAATACATTGAAATTTTTGTGTCAGGATAGTTTTAACTTGAATCCTATTAGAAATAGTTTGAATATCACATTGACCATCTCTATGAAAGATATAAATGGCATATTTTCTTAAACTATTAGTAGTATTTGGCCTGCACAATTTTATGTTAAGGAACCTACAAAATTGCTTCTATTTTCTTCATATCAAAAAGAAAGAAAACTGTGCTTAGTTTCTGTCTGAAGTATAGATACACNAAGCACAGTCTAGACACGATGGCTCAGCACCCTGTGCAGTTGAATCTTAAAACTGTGCAGTGTTGGGGAATCCATCACTTCCCTGGGGAGACTATTCCAATGGCTGATTGTTCTCATTGTGAAAAATTTTCCTCGTGTCCAATTGGAATCTCTCCAGGATCAACTTGTAACCATTATCATCTGTCTTTTCCATATGAGTCCTTGTAAAAGGGGAATTTCCATCTTCTTTATACCCATCCTTTAAATATGGGAACATGGTTATAAGGTTTCCCCTAAGCTTTTCTCCAAGGCTGAACAAACCCAATTCTAGCAGCATTTCATCATATGGCAGGCTTCCCTGTTCTTGGATCATCTCTGTGGGCCTTCTCTGGACCCTCTGCAGCCTGTTTATGGGGGATTTTTTGTGTATCAGGGACCAAAACTGAACACAATATTCCAAGTGTAACCAGGCACTAGCACCTTCAGGTGAAAGATAATACTGGGATACTGAGTAGGATAATGACTTCTTTCTCTCTACTGGTGATGCCCTTGTTGATGCAGTCCAGTGTCCTGCTGGCTTGCTTTGCCATAGCAGCAGCAGCAGCAGCACTATTCACTGGCACTGAGCTGCTTGTCCACCAGGATTCTCAGGTCCCTTTCCCAGAGTAGCTCCCCAGGGAGGTCCCAGCCTGTGCTGTGCTCCCGCACTGTGTTTTCCCAGGTTCAAGGCCTTTAAGGTTCTTGTTAGCTCACTCTTGCAGCCTATTCAGGTCTTCTTGCAGGGTGGCTCTCCCTTCTGAAATGTCCTCTCCTCTCATCAGTTTGGTATCATCATAAAATTTTGTTAGGGTACACTCGATCCCATCATCCAGATAATTTATGAAAATATTAAATAGCAAGGTGCTCAGATCCTTGGTGGTCTGCACTTTAAATACAGGAAGATGTAGAATGTAAATACAGATGTAGCTATAGATACAGTTGTATACACACACATACACCCATGAACGGGAAAATAACTCTTTTAAAAGGGTTAAAACTGGTGCCTATACATCTTTAAAATTACAGTTTAAACATGGCAAACTGTATTTCAACAACGGCTGTTGTTGCTGTAAAGAGAGAATGCAGCAAGCACTGTGCTACTTACAAGCAGGGAAATGTTTGTTTAAGTCTGGGGTGATAGCTGAAGCACAGATTCATAGGCACAAAGGAAGTGTCATGTATAGTTCTGGTATGTAGATCAGAACTGCAGCTCTGGATCCAATCAGTTGAGCACAGGGTCTGACTTCAATAGATACATGTGGAGGAGGAAGTGTTTGCCATCTAAGGCTGTGACAACCAGCAGAGCTTACAGTCAGCCGTGACTTGTACAGAAATACACCGAAGTAAATCATGCAGACCATATATTAAGAACTATAAGATGCAGCAATATAGTTGGTTAGGCAGACTGCAGACTTTTATTCCATATCTCAAAGCTAAGTGGTGTGTGCCTGAGGGAGGATTGGGGATGAGAGGTCAGTGGAGTTAAATTGATTTACACCTGCTGAGAATCTGGTATGGTGAATTATTTCCAATCCCTCCTTGAGCAGTAGATATTTATTTTTATCTTTCTAAAATATTTTCCTCCACTTGCCTCTGTTAGAAGCCTTCACTGACATTAAGTATTTGAGAGCAATTTTGCCACAAGTAGGACCAGTTTCAGTGACAGCTGAAGTTTTCCCATAAACTTGTGTGGATTATGCAATTTAAATGGACAGAATTCAATCTTGGCTGCCTGTCATAATCACAGTTACTTTTTAGAGAGTATTTTTGTAGTCTTTGCACATATGATCTCTGCTACTCAGAGTGTTTGCATACCACACAGCATCTGGCTCAGTTTTTACAGGATCTTAACAGATGCAGTCAGGAACAATGTACAACTCCCTGATGTCTAAAAATAATTGTATTTCAGTAATCTCTTATGCTATAATCACTGTCCCATACAAACGTAATAATCATAAAGCATTGGAAATTACTCCAAAATATCAGAGGAAATGCCCACAGCATGTAGCTGCTGAATCTTTTCTTTAACAAAGAAGAACTATTAGAAGTAGAGAAAACAAAAGAAAATACTTACTTAAGTGCTTACTTAAGGAAATACATTGAAATTTTTGTGTCAGGATAGTTTTAACTTGAATCCTATTAGAAATAGTTTGAATATCACATTGACCATCTCTATGAAAGATATAAATGGCATATTTTCTTAAACTATTAGTAGTATTTGGCCTGCACAATTTTATGTTAAGGAACCTACAAAATTGCTTCTATTTTCTTCATATCAAAAAGAAAGAAAACTGTGCTTAGTTTCTGTCTGAAGTATAGATACACCATTGTAACATAGTGGAAGAAAGTGCTGGGCTCATACTTGTAGTTCTTCCACAAAAGTATCATTGACTGAAGTGAATGTTTTGCCTGAATAGAAAGTCAGAGACCAGGATGAAATGCCAGATGAAACAGACTGCTTATAGTAACTTTAACATAAATATAACATCCAACAACTGTGAGGAACTCCAAGTACAAATCATGTGTAACCCTTTCAGATCCATGCAGTAGATCTGAAGTTAAAACCCATCCTTAAGGTAATTGCTGAAAAGGATAAATAATTAGGTGCTGTAAAGAAAACATAAGTAGGTACTGAAAAGTCTGCAGCCACTCATCAGTAAAATGATGTTTGGGGATCTTTATTGTAGAGAGAATCATAAAGCTAACATTTGTCTAGGTTTTCTGTCTTCTGTCCATGTTTTCATTGGCAGGAATAGAGGAGTATGGATGTTGTTTGGGATTCCCAGGGCTCCAGCAGGACTCTGAGCTACAGCCTTCGGAACTAGTTACCCCTACTAGTAACCACTACTGGGCTACACGCAGTGGACTGGCAATCACTATATATTGGGTTTTTTAATTCAGGGCAGGTGTAATGAATTGGAAAATGAGCGAAGTATGAACAGTATTTGGTATGACTCTTCAAGTTAATACAAAGGCCAAAAGTTTCAAGCCAAGCATGAAACAGGTGTCTGAAATGGTGTGCCAGTGAGAAGAGATATAGTGAGACCAGCATGCACATACAGGTGATCAGAGTGAGATCAGGATCTGTGAACAGTGTATAGGAACAGCATCAAGCACATGTCTCCTCTTACTCGAGACTTGTATGTCAAGGAGAAAGGAAATGAAGATTTTGTTAGGCAGCTTACTCAGACCAGAATAAGCTTTGAAATCTGAGCTCTTCATGTATTACTGGGAAAGATGTCTCTAGTTAGTCAGATTATACCTTCAGCACAAANGATCTCTGTCTAATGACTTAGGGATTCTGAAAGTAAATTATTTTCAGGTATGCTCACTTTTGTGAAACAGAGATCAACTAATTAACAGGTAAATAACACGTGACTGGAGTGATCTATCACATATAATTATGTGCAAATAATAGCCTTACATTTCAGGTAATCCATAGGCAGTAATTTGTTTGGACTAGCAGTGATGAATAGCCAGCAAGTTTTGTAAAACCATTATTGGTTTGTGATTTAGTTCAAACAGGAAAAATGACATGTAGTAAACAGTGTTAATTTTGAATGTTCATCTAATTCTGCTACAAGGGAGACGATGACAAGGTTTTAATTCTCATTTATAGCCATTCATTTCTGTATTGCAAATAAGTCATAGATAGCAGGTCAAGAATGTGCTCCTTACACAACTCTAGCAACTCTAGCTGTGTGTACAATGAAACATTCTTTGGTGACATTATTAATCCAAAAATGCCAGATGTATAATATTTTCATGTGTGCTTTTCTTGTGAATTTCATGTTGTTCCAGTTTTTGTCTCCTAAAGGTTTTTGTTTTCAGGAGCCAAGGTACACTGGAGAGCACTCCAAATTATCTGACATCTTTTAAGTATGAAATTTCAGAAATTTAGAATGAAAATCCTGGGATCTGAGAGACGTAGGGTAGCATAAATTATTTGTTAACATGATTTAATTACTATGGGTACTGAATACAAAATTCAGCCAATAGCTAGTGTTGTTGTTTGCCCTTTTTTTCATATTACACAAGCTTGCCCTTTCATCTTTTGAATCACACACATCTTCTACTGCCATCCTTGGCTTAAAGCTTGGTTGCCTGACAAACCTTTGCTTAATCATTTTTATCATCTTATATGAGAGAAATAGTGGATAGTAGGGTTACTTAGCTGCTCCTTTTGTGGCCCCTGTTCCTGGGTGAGCATCCAAGGTTAAGTGTTCTCTGATATCCACATAGAATCAGTTTTCTTCATATAGGCACAGCTTTCAACACTAAAAGTGCCAACTGCAACCCCATAGAGATGGTGTTTCTCCTATTTTTTCATGAAGGATAGCTGCCCTACACTGCTACATCTCAGTTATCAGGATATCATATGGTGGGCTTTTACTGATTTTTAGACCCTAGTGTAAATTTCATGCAGTTAAATTTTTAAGCGGAATGAATCTGGGAAAATTCCTCTGAAAGAAAAAACACCACTTCTGCTAGTAAATGGCATTTTTGTTAAGACACACTAAAACAGTCCTCAGTTTTGTGATCATCTTTCAATGCAGATTAGGATGTTCTTGAGCTGAAAGAACAGCATAAAATAGAAAACAAAGCAGGTTTCCTCTTTATTATGTTCTATGATGCATATTTTTCACTTCACTGCAGATTTGTTTTTTCCTACTGACTGAAATATGTTGTAATTCACTCATTCTCATAGCATATAGCATAATAAAGCAACACCAGGAAGGCAAGGCATTTTGGATTTTTTTATCAACTGCAACAATAAATAGTATGCATATGGGAAACATGAAAAGACTCAGTATCTTAACTCTGTATCGAAGCTTAGTCTCTTAGCGTCTTCTTGTATCTTCTGCTTGTACACTACAATACTTTTCTCATCTATTATTATGCAGAGTATATTTGAAGCAACAGAACCAAAGCTAGGCACTTACTGAATTAAGTTTGATTTCTGAACTTCAGCAAAACCAAGTCCATCAGGAGGATATAATGCCAAAATATTCACGCTTCTTTTGGTCTTCCTGAAAGTGATTAAAGCAAGAGCAATTTTGCTGTGGAGCTTATGGAAAAATAAAGCTTGCTCACTTGTAGTTTTTTAGATTCTTGAGCTAATTTCTTCTTAACTAGAATTTTTGTAACATGAATTTGCCAAGTACTTTAACCATCTCAGAGGACAATGAGGTGATGCAGCCACTAAAGTGAACTATTTCTATTTGGATAGATCTTTCTGGCCTGCTTTAAACATGTGCTTTGCCTTAATCTCTCTCCTCATGCTTAAATAAGCACAGATACTAGCTAGCTGATGTTTCCAGTGATGAGCTAGAAAAAAGACTTCTGTCCTGCCAAGACCTTACACCAAATGGTGTAAAATGCATTAAGGAAGGTACAAGCAAACCAGCAGCTCAGCCTGTACAAAGCAGGGAGAATTGTGAAGCATCCAAACTTAAAACTCCCATTTCAGTACAGCAATATTCATGAAGCAGAATTCGCTGTTTTCAAACAACACAACATAATTGTCCCTCTTCTTTAGAAACTTTTAAATAAAACAAATTAAGAGAATTCTATTTCCAGCTTAGGTGATATTTTTAAGGGAAGGGAGTAGAAGGGATGGAATGTCTGCTTTCCAGATTAGTTTTTACCAGTGCTTCTTATTTCCTGTTAGCGGTTTTTTGTTCCCACTGTCTTCTGACTTGCCTTAAACTATGCCCTGGGAGAATCTAAACTCTGCTGCCCTATACAGTGCATAGCTGAGCTCTTTTTGAAAAGATCCAGGGAAAAGTCATTCCAGGCCACTTTTTCATAAGGCCTGGGGATTTGGAAAACTGGGCATTTTCATTCCTGTATACTTCGGCAGTGGCATAAAATTTTGTGAAGGTACTTGGATGTAACTGAGAGACTTTAGTTACAAACAACAATAATGCAGGATGGTTTGTTACAAAAAAAGTGGCTTCACTAGAATTTAGTTTTCATTAGGAAACTCAGGAACATAAGTTCAAATGAGTCTATGAGTTGAAAAATGTACAAAATACAGTTGTGTATCTTATTTTAGTTGACTTATTAAAATCACAAGAATATTTTAATTATAAAATCTATTTCATATAAGTAGATAAATTCAAGATAGTTCTTTCCTCTTTATTTTTTCACCCTGGTATTTTTTTCAGTGTTTGTTGGTTTAATGCAGTTGCAGAACTCTTTCACAATCCAACAGCCATGCTTTACACGAGATCTTTCCATAGAGATTCTGGTAACCAGAAGTTTGATGTAAACAAAGCCCAAACAGAAAACAGCTTTGCAAGGGGCTCCATTTATATGCATGGTTGGATCCTGACAAAGGCTTTCGGAAAAATCCCATTATTTTTTATTAAAAATATCTATTTCATTTCATATGACTGGAAAAATTCTGCTATGTTATATTCCCACTCGTACAAAGAATTACTTTCCAGTTAAACAAATAAAATGAGATTTTCTAACTTTTTTTCAACACATCTGTAGCTCCTGTGAGCTTTTTAGAGATGCAGCCTAATATCCCTTGAGTATTTTTAAAAAATCTCATGGTTAATTTAATATACTCTTGTCTATGCCTTCAGTCTAATGGATTTGCTAGAAAAACTTGTTTATAGCATGAAAACATAAGATTTTCAAAAGTTCTATGGAGTGTATCTGAAAGATTATTCTCTTATCACAGAGAAATAAAAGAAAATGTGACCGATACTGTTACTGGTCTTGGATAAGACCTAAAACATAACACAAAAATGCTACACATAAAAATACTGAGAATGTTTCTTAATCAGTCCCAAATTTATTTCTTGCTGACTATGGGGAAAAGAAGGCTTAAAATGCTTTACATACTACTGAGCAGAAGCAGTGCTTATAAAAAAAAGTCATATATGATTTCAAGTGGAGAACAAAGAGATTTTTGTATGTAAATGGTAAAGTGGGCTGATTGCTGAAGGACACAATAAAATGGGTGGGAGAATGGGGCAAAGGAAGAAGTCCAGGATCCCTGGTATATAGTGTTTTTTTGATGTGTTCAGAGGTTGTGTCAGAATTGTTGTTAGATATGATTATGGTTGCTATCATCAGAAATTAAAATGAAGTTACATGGGCCAAAACCACATGAGCGATTTTCCAACTCAAAGGTTTGGGCATGTTGTGTACCCCTGAGTGAGAAACGAAGCCAGGTGGAAGCAGTCCTAGATAAAGGTTTCAGTACCACCAGCTCCCTCTAAAATGTAGGGAGACAACAGCTTTCATGAATATATGGAATAAATCTAAAACTACTTTGGTTTTGAGCTAGAAGAAAGAAACACAGCTTATTTATCCAAGAAATGTTCCTGTTATCTATACTGGTCCATTCTTCTCTGATGACAAAACATTTATAAGCAAAAATTTGAGGCATTATTACACTAACTGGGGTTATCTACGTGATAACCTTCTACCCTACACAAGAAATGTCCAGATGACGTCTGCTCTAAGTATGACTCCAGTACTGAATAGAAAGTGGATAGAGAAAAAGAAGAGAAAATGTTGAGGCTGATACAGTATTTTCTCCCTTATCTCTAGCAACATTTTTTAACATAAGTATAATACAGTAGTACAGTGGCAGTAGGTGGAAAAAGGAATAAAGGACACACAGGAAGGTATTTCATCTGCAGATGAATTTTTATCTGAGAGTTAATACCTGGCTAACTCACCAAATAAAAACTTTTATAAAATGTTTAATGTCTTGCTTGCTGCAACAATCATTTTATTATGTTACTGAAAAGTGTTGCAACAATGAAACATTAATGAGAAGAGACAAGCATGAAGATTTTTGTAAAGTTACTTGTTAAGTATTTATAAAAATATGCAAACTGAGGAAACAGTAGCAGAGCTACTGTATTAAATTAAATTACCACCATTTGTGATAAATAGAACATATATTATGTAATAATGTGATTTTAAATTGTTTAAACAATCCAGAAAAATGGTGGAGGCAAGACCCTGGAGTTTTTCCTGTTGAATTTAAAAGAGACTAGGCTACTGTTGAAAAACCTTAATTTAGTAAATCAGTGTCTGTGACATATATGCTGAAAAACATGTGATACATGGAAAAACTAGGAAAAAAATTTCAATCACAAGCAGAAGTTACTGTATCTGGGCAGAAATTTCCCATGACAATCCTTTTCTGTTGAGAAATGCAGTTTTAGTTTGGTCAAATGGACTGAAATTTTTAATATTCATCAGAATTTTCACAGGGGCAATTGAAAAGAAAGATGTGGTTCCTTGGATTTGTGAATCCTTGGCTGGTCATGCAGCAAAGCCACTGTGGAGCCAGGGCTGTCCCCAAGATGGGCCCTTGACCCTGAGAGAGGCTTGGCCCCTGTTGCCCTGGGGACTTTGGCCACTGCAGAGCTGCTGCCTTTCAGAGGGGGAAGGCTGGAAGCCCACGGAGCTGGGTGACCTGCAGGGACAGTCAAAGGCCCACGTAATGGGCTCACTCATCCTTAGGCTCTGGCTTCAGAGATTTCAGCCTGTTCCCTTTCATGACCATGCTGGGGGGTCAAGTGGTTTAATAAGGCCTTTGGTGGCTTTTCCTGACCATTCAGCCTAGAAATCAGTTAAATCATGGAAAAATAGTTTGCTGGGGCACACCTGCTCACCAACCCATGCAGAAGTCGGAGCCAGAGGCTGGAGTACTGTACCTTGCGGTCTGGATGGATTTGGATGTGTTGTTGTTGGAGCAAGCACTGTGCTCCCTTGAGCCACGGAGCAGGACCTTGGCAGTTGTGTGCCTGCAGAGTGTGGTGTGGCATGGAACAGAAGTCTTGGAACAGGAACCACCATGTACCTGCTATAGGCATTTTGCTTAGTAGACAAATTGGAGATTTTGTGACACTGAGTGATGTGGTTCTGTTCCTGCTGCTGCTGTTTTCTTAATGCCCCACGACAGAATGAAATAGGCTGACACTCCTAAATTGAACTGAATGGACCTTCAAATATCTTATTTTCCTGTTTAAGTTTCAAACAGATCAACTGCAAAATATATTTATTCAGTATTAACTACAGCATCTGTTGCTGCTTAATTTAAAATGAGAATTAAGTAATAAATCAGTAATGAAATATTAAAAAAATATAAACCCCAGGCAGTCCAGGAAAGAAGGGATTGCTAACATTAAGTTTTGAGAGAAAATATTGCAACTCTGTTACCAGTTTTTAATCTTGGGGATTTTTTTCTAGAATATATGAGCAGAAACAGATGTTCTCCACTACTAACACTTGACCTGTGTGTAGAGAATTAAGGGTATTATGTACTGTAAAGGCAATAAGTGATATTTAACCATGCAGAGTCCTGTTAACCTCAAACAGAACAACAGCAGTAAGCATCTGTATATTGTCCTCAAACCTTAGAGTAACCTATTATGACAGTCAAGTCTCTATAAATGATATAAAAGTATTTAAAGAAACAACAAGGTTAATTTAGATAATTCCAGACAGAGGCAATTTTAGTTTCCAGCAGAGGTAGTGCCATGAAATAGTTTTGCTTTGCATAATTCAACAACAATTTCAGGTATCAATCACACATTTTAAACTTGAGTCCTTTCCGTAAGTATTCCAGCATGTTTAGCTTCTTTTGGTTCTGCAGACCAGCCCCGGGCTCGGTGGGTGGAGGGGGTGGGGGTGTTAGATGACTGTTACTGTTTAAGAGGATCACTGTCTGATATACACTTTTTGTTGCTCCTACTCTGATTCCCTTCTTGACCTGTATCAAAGAAATTGGAAGGTTATGAAGTCAGCTTTTCACTTCAAGTTTCCTCAACTACTCTGGCTGGAATGTCCAAGGGAAAAAAGCACTTAGTAATGATAGCTATGTTATTGCTGTCTCAGTACTGATCTTCCTGTCCATCAAGTTAGAATAAATTGTGGCAGGGACAGAGATTGTAAATCAACGTCAGGGTTATTACAGAGCAGAACCTGCTACAGCTCTTATCCCTGCATGAGGATGTTTTAAGTAAAGTCCCCCTGAATCTAGCATATTTAATAAATAGCAGATCTGATGCTGTTACTTATAATCATAACGTGACAGTGACTTGTTTTATACGACCTTTGTGAAAGCTCATTTTTGCACATCCAAGTATTTGCTCCAAGTTCCCTGTAGTTTATATAGTCAATATTGGTACCAACAAGAGGAAATTCCCCAGAGCAGCCAAGTTGCTTGAATTGAAAAGAATGCTCCGAATTACTTCTCTAACCCAGCATTTTCCAAAGTCATCACCATAAATCTGCCAAATACATTCCAAACTAGTATTTTATGACAGAGTATTCCCCTTGTTATAGCCAATGGAAAAGACTGTAATCTGTGCCTTCTTTGCATTCATCAAAGAGGCATACTGAAGAATGTTAATTTAGAAAAGATGAACATGATGCAACATTTCATATTAATTTTCATTTTGGAGAGTACTTATGTAACAAAACAGTCTTAAAGAGCTGGCTGCATCAATGAGACTGCTCTTGTTAGCAGATGCAACGCTGTAAATAAGGGATTTGTTATCAAATGTTGTCAGTCAATGGACTAAGTTAATTAGTAGTATACATTAATTAAAAAAGAAAGTTCTACTCTACATATTATAGATGAAACATAACACTTTTATTTGTTGGAAGAATAGAAATCATAAAATCTGAAACTCCTGTAAACCTTCAGGAAAATGTGTGCCCAGGAAAGAAGGAAAATTTCGTGAAAATTTCTCCAAAGTCACCTGGATTTTGAGGCCCTGAGCAGTCACATCATAGTATTAATGCCTCACTGCTAGCTTGAGCCATGTAAATTGCAGGTGTGTCTAACATGGAAATGTTGGATCCACATTTGCTGGATCCACGGTGGACAGGCTTTGCTCATGTCTTCAATAGTCTTGTGAGACTCTTTTAACTTACAAAGAACAGGCTGCATTCTGCTGTTTGGAGTAATATCAGAGGAATGAGATGAGCAGAACTATAAATAGAAATAGACAAGGATTAGAATATACATTACTATGACCTTTGCTTTTCTTAAAGTGAAATTAAACAATAAAGATGTACTGAAATTTGAAGTAGAACTTTGTTGTGTGCCCTATTATGAAGTTCAGAGTCTGCTGATGTCTCAAAAATATGAGACACTTTTGATCACTAAGGGTGCTCCTGGATTCCCTGCCTACCCTCACCATGCATGAGGTAGGCTAGATATATCATCCCTGAAGGAGAAGAGTAGCTGTGGACCAGATAATGTGCATGTATTTGTGTCTGGATTTGCTATAAAGAAAATGTTACTTCTTGCTTTTTGTCAGGGCTTGTGGCAAAGCCACTGACTAGGCACCACTCTGTGGAGTTTTGGACAAATTCCTGTCACTGGAGCACATTATTTAAGAAAACCAATATGGAAAACAGTGAGTGAGGTGATTTTATTTCATAAAGCTCTGTCTTATATCACCTAGATGTTGACATGTATGACAAGAAGCAGATTTATCCACTCTTAGCTGATCCATAAGGGCATGTGGCTGCCTCTTGGCTCCTTAGGGCTGCCCCCCATGCCCTCTGGGGCTAGTGCCATGCTTCTTCAACACATCACAGAAGGGGGAATTAAACTAATGGCTTTCATTGTTTTTCCTGAAAGAGAGGCGAGTTTTGTTATGAGGATAAGCTTTCCCTTGTCAAGGGAAACTGGTGTGAAATCTCCTTCAAGGTGAAGCATTGATATTTATTCTCATTCTTTTGAAGTTATTTTGATGCTTTTTGCGTAGCAAAGGACAGGCAAGGCTGTAACGGTTATAAATTCCTTCGCATTGAGTAAATGTATATTTTCCTATATACTAAACATTAGTGACATCACCTGTTAATCATAGTTAAACACTCAACCTATTATAGTTCAGCTGTGCTTGGACATTCAAGAAAAATCTATCAGACATACTTACCATTTTTTTGTTGCCAAAATTCTTTTCTGCAGTTCATTTCCCTATGAATTTAGCTCCAGTCATTTTGAATTCATTTAGAAGGGGTGGCTTGTCTCAGTCATCGATCCACCCACAGATGCATGCAAAAAGCTGAAAAGCTTAGTATATGATGTACTAGGAGATTGTGAACAGCAGGCTACATTCCTCCTTGAGATGCAAGGGGGTCTGTACTAACCAGGTTATTAGTAAATACCTTCCCAAGGTTCCAATTCATGTGTGTAAATATACTTTACAGACGAATAGCAACCCTTTCTCACTCTTTTCCAAGATATTTTTTGTGATAACCCCAGATTATTAATTAGCTCAATCACAAATCTGCATAAATGAGGTTGTCATGGTCAACTCTGTTTCCATGAGACATTTTCAAATACAGCACAGTATCATGGCAATGGCTATCACTGCACCATCTCTATCCCGAGCTCCAGTTCTCTGACACTTCACATGTGATATAACCCTAGTATGGGCACTTAAATGTACCACAAGCTTAACTCTAAATTCAGGACAAACTGAGCCTGAGCCCATGAATTCGTCTGTAGCTAAGCAGAGCTGCACATAAATCCCTAAAAAACATGTTAAAGTAGAGATCTCTTGTTTATCCTTTTCATGCTTTCTTTAACATTTAATGCTCCAATTAATTTTTCTCCATATTAATCCACATGTCCTTTCTGATTCCCTTGGATTATGTTTTCTAGATTTATGCTTTCTTGTTTTTTTTTTTTTTTTGATCCATGAAGAATAAGGTCTCCTTAGTTCCATAGAATTATAACTATCATAGTTATTTCATTCCCACAAGACTACAGGGAAAAATATTTTTTTGCCATTAGACACCTGCAATGCTTGGAGCAGTATTATTCTACCATATATTTCTTTGTTTTTTATGTAGAGGCTTATAAAAGCAAATTTCAGCTTGTATTAAAATTTGTTGAATACCTTTAGCGGTGAACATTATAACTACCATATGCCATCCCACGATATTTCTTTTTGTACTCTGCCTGTGGAAAAAATCGCATACTGTAAACATTGATTTATTAAATATTAGTGAACGTTAGATGTGCGATGACATACTTCTTGCTAGCTCAGGGCCAAAAGCTAATGCCCTAGTTGCAGGATATTTTTTAGCTTACCTAGTGAGTTCCTAAGCCGTGATCCATTTAAGCCAAATTGATATTATTTAAAAATGTTTTGCCATTTTTATTAAATTTTTGTTGTAAATTAAAGGATACAAAGAAAACTCAATTTTTGGAAGCACACAAATGCAAATGCAACAGACTTCATGCCCTTGGATTAATTTTATCTGTAGGTCATATATGTACATTTTGAGCAATTACCGGAACAATGTTTACCATTAATTCAGAAGTCCTTAACTTTTTTGTTCTCTATTAATGATGTGAGGATCTGTCTTTCCATAAGTTTTGCATTGCATATACAATGCACAGCAAAGGTTTAAAGACAAGAGTAGTATGAAAAGGTTTACCTATAATGTAATGTAGAAGCAGCTACTAATGTCGTAGCAACATTCATAGCTTAATGTTCTTTTGTGGGTATTTTTGTATGAACAGAAGCAACTTGAGCAAATTCTAGTGCACAAGCAGGATTAATTTTACCTCTATGTGTGCAAAACTATAAGTCTAATTAAAAATAGTAGTAACCCCAACATTCTCACCTTTAGCAAACTGATTTGTCAAAATATGTTTCTTTTTTTAAAAAATGACATGAAAAATTCATGTCACAAGTTTTCAGTCAGCAATTGGATCTTACAAAGCATTTCTTGATAAAATGAAGGAGGCAAAAATCAAGTGGTAAGAATTTACAGAGCTTGCAGTTATTGAGGCAAGCATTTGTGGGAAAATAAAAAGTACTCTACAGGAAACATCCTTGCTGATCAGATAGAAAGCCTTTCCATATTACTTTACTGTGTAATAAATGAAAACCCCACACATTTGACAAAACAAAGGTAAGCAGAAGGAAAATGTGTCCTTGGAGAGTGTGAGTGAGCCCAGACCCAGAGGCTATTCCAGATCTGTTAGCACAACTGCCTTTAGAGCTCGCCATGCAGCCAGATGTTGCTGCTAGAGTCTTCCCAAGCTTGGCATCTGGGTCCTGGCATGCCCCAGGAGCGGCCTGGGGTGCTACCCCCCCTCATCAGGGTAGGTGCACAAACATAAAAGCCTGGTGAATTGCTTCTTGTCTCAGCTGAAAGATCTAATTTACTTCAGACTGTAGATCCTCTAGACCCCAAATGTGAAATATTTGAGTAAAAGTGCCACAGATTAAACATTTCTCACTATATATGAAAACATGTACTGTAAAACATGTACTATCAAACCATTAAATTTGATTTCCCTTTTTTCTATTGGTAGAAGCTCTTCACACACCCACCCCCCTTCCCCAGACTTCAGGCTCTGTGTAGTAGTACTTTTCTCAATTTATAGTAATTTGTAATGGCATTCATGAGGTTTAGAAATTGTGTAAGTTTTCAGACTGAATCTTATGAGGTTCTTCTAGCCTTTGCACATGATATATCCATCACTGGTTGCCATATTCTGTCCTAGACAAATAGGATTTTGCCCACACAATAGGGATACTGAGCAGTAAGTTTAAGCCAGATCTTCAGCTGGCACAAGCTGCACTATGCTTAATCAACTTCAGTGTGAAGCTATGCCAGTTTGTACCAGCTGGGCATTTAGCCCTTTGTCTGGCCCCACATAAAAACTGTGTTTATCTACTTTTATTGAAGCTTTACATTTTCCATGTGAGCATGAGTAACATTTTCACTTTAGAGCCAAAACTGACTTTTTATTCATTTCCCATTTCTGCTCCATCTCCATTCATCTTGAGAATTAAATGCACACAGGGGAGGGTAAGTAAACTGCTTAGGAACATCTGGGATGCATAGAGTCTCTGTTTCAATCTCCAGGGAGAGCAACCCATTTGCACAGTACGTCTGGTGAACATAGAGCTATTACTGGAATCAGTGGCTATTTCAGAGATTTAATGGGATATCCAAATCTTGCTGTGCTCCTTTCCCTTCACCCCCCTTCAATGGCTACTATCTGAGACCAGATAAAGAAAAGGACAGATGCTATATGAGGAACAATGGACTTGATCTCTGTGCCAAAATCCTGAAATAGCTGTATATTTGCAAGGTTCTGCATCTCCCTCCTTCAGACTGGATGAGATTGCTACCAAGTCAAGTCTGGTTGTGCAAACCTGAATACATGAGCAGTCATGTATCCACCAGTGCTATTGATTTCAACTTCAGTGTCTAAGTGCTCACCACATGAGTAAGGCTTGAACATAATAGCCTTCTGATAGTGTTCCAAGTTTGGGGGGATATATGAAGGTTAATTGAAGCTACAGACTTGGCAACTTGCCTCAAATGGCTGTGTGCCATGGTGTTTGGGGATTTTAGCTGTTATATGTATAAGTAATTGCTCTTTACCAAATGCTTTAGGGAGAAGAAAAATCACCAAATCTAACAATTTAACATATAAAATTTAGCAAAAAGCTGAAGTGAACCCAAGCCTTCAATACATGTAAGGTATGCCTTGGCACTGGGACTATTATCTAGCACCAAACAGCATGCTTTTTCTTCTGAAAGCATTTATCAGCAAATTATTGGCTCAGTAGATTTAATATTGCTGTACAACAATGATATTTATGAGATGAGCCAGGCTCATGTTGCATACCTGGAGACCTGACATACAAAACGGCAGCAGGCAGGCTGAGTCTTTCTAAGCCCATACTTTTCCCATCTGTCTGTCCTTCCACAGCACTGAGGGTTACTGGCCCCACACCATGTTAGCAGAACAAAATGTGTGCACCAGCCACTCTAGGAGAGAGTTTGATATCCAAAGATTCAGAAGATCAGATGTGCTGGGTTAAGCATTAATGAGTCAAGCTAATATGGTGAATTGTGAACTGAAGGAAAATGTTCATTTCTCCCATCCCTGCTCTACAGGTTGTAACCTCCAGCAAAGGAGTAATGTAGACAGTCAGAAAAACAATGTTTAAGTGACTGATAGTAAATCCAACAGAGTACATCTGTTAGGGCCTTTTATGAATACTGCCAAAGAGGGTAAGCTTGTGTTCACACGACAGGCTTTAGACCTATCTTAAAGCAGTAGATCTTCTCCCAGGCACTGGCTTGAAGCTGCAGGGCAGACTGGATTTCTTGGCTAGGTTATTGTTGCTCACATTTTAACACTTAAATACTTTCAGTCAAAACCTGATCATCTGATGATGTATAACAAGAATATATTGAATAAAGATATTCATATTACTGTGCTCAGAGATAAAAAGGGGAGTGCTTTGAGTCAGAACTTCAGAGTAAATGCTAATCAACATATTCCCAGGATTTAGGAATATCCTTTGGACTCTGGCATCAGGAGAATGCTATAAAATCAACTTCTGTCTCTTTCTGAGGATGGCAGCATTAGCTCAGCTGTGCCAGTCTGACTGCTGCAGTCAGCAGAAGTTGTGTATGCAGCCATAGAACTGCAACAGAGTCTGATCATCATCCTGATGAAATTACAGTGATCTAATTTGCACGCTGTGAAGACATTTGGCACTGGCTGGATCTGAGCCGTGACATCTTCATTGGAACTAAAAGTACACTAAGAAGTGACATTACATTTCATACTCTTTTGTGCCAGACTGTGGCATTTCTTCTTCTTTAAAGGCATTATTTCAAGAACATTTAATTTGGCTTTGATATGTCTGCCATTTTGCTATGCAGGAATGTACTGAGCCAGAAAAGCTCAGCTGTAATAAAGTTTGGCACCAACAGCCCACCATATACCTGCACCATCCTGTGCAATTTAATTGGCATTCAGTGGGTTGATAAATGGATTGGCTTAATGAGACAATATACGTGACATATGCAGGACTCTCCTGAGGAATAAGATTCATTTTTGCACTTCACACAACAACATGCTACAGATACCAACACAGTCACCTCCAGCAGCTGTGCTATAACCAATGATATGCCTTCCACTGTGTTGACCAATATCTCTGCTAGCTCTCAAGCTAGCTTTACATCATTTTCCATTTAAGTATTTCCCTTTCTGAATTTTTTCATTATCTTTCTGATTGCAAAAATAAGGCAAGACACTGTATCTGTCTTTGAAAGCTCCTCTGTAGAATAATGTCCATATATTTTGCTGGTATAAATCAATAGCTTATCTTCATAGCTTTCTGAGGATTTGTGCCTCCATGTTTAAAAAAACCTTCTAGTTGTAGTTTGAATATAGTACAAGTAAAAAGTAAAAACATTCAGTAAAATACACATAAAAGTAAAGATCTATGTTATGCAGTTTTAGATGACTATGAGTAAGCATGACCTATTCTTCTCCAAGGTTCATTTTTATTGAAGAATTAGATTTATGTTAGAGCCATGTCTGAATCGAGTGTGAAGGTGGGGATCTCTGGGAAGTTGCAGAGTAGCTGACAAAGGGGAGTGCTTCAGTGCTATTACAGTACAAATAATTTCTGATTGCTGAAAAACTTTATTCAGACTTTTTTCCAAAAAAAAAAATCCCCATTTTGTCTTAGTCAGGAATGAACAAAAGAGCATCAGTAACACCAGGGATCTGGATCAGTGTTTAAAAGGCAGTAGTTTCATTGTAGATCTTTGAATTTTGTTTCTCAGACGTAACCATGAATGTAATTGATGTCCTTTGATGTTTTCCACAGAGCTGCTTCTTGGGCTTATAGATCCTTTAACCACAATCCAGAGGGCTAATCTGTCTTGCATGGGCAAGAGATACACATCCAGCTTCCTGGGATTTTACAGTCTTGGAAAACAGAGATAGAAAACATTAACCCACTTACACAACACATACACTGACTTAGCTTCTTAGCTGACTTAAAAATATATATCGCCCTTATTTTAGAAAAAAACCATTCAGGATAACCAAGTTCTCAGTCATCATTACCACCAGGATAATGAAGATAAAATGCAAATAGTTTTATTGGTCTTTCTTCTCTGGTGTAATTCTGAGGGCCAGCTTCAGATGCTTTAAGTGAACCAGTTCTTTATCAATATATAGAAAGGAATCATTACCAAAGAACTGGAAAAAATAGTCAAAATCATGTAAGCATGAGGATAACTGAGAGCCAGAGCACTGTTTGCCTGTCTTGCCCTTGAGAAACTGTGTAAGGATTTTCAACGGAACCTTAGGGAATGAGGAGCCAAACTCCTGCTGAACGTACATACATATTAATGTATTAAATTCCTAGTTTCTGTTGGAAACAAAAGCTAGTCCACATACCCAAGAATGGCCACTACTTCAGCCTTGGAAAAGAAAATTTGGCAGAGGCAAAGAGGTGGGTGAGGCTGTAGCTGGCTGTTGCTGAGCTGTGCTCTGGGCCGTCACAGTACCTGCCGCTGGCTTCTTGTCCATAAGGTGGAAGAAGCCCATGTATTGCTGCTTCGGATTTCAACTGGGTGCCAGTTTGATGCTTGCAGTTCTGCTCTAAGGAAAGCCTCATACATGCAAATAAGCCCAAGGAAGCTAAAAAATGAAACGGTGTGTGACAGTTTCTAATTACTGCGTAAAAACAACATATGGAAACTTCATTGTCCATTTCATCCCTCAACATGTACTATCAAGTTAGATTTCTTTTGCTCAATCATTCTCTCTAGAGCATTTGGAGCTGTTTCACTTGTATTATATGAAGAAAAACAGCACTTGATAGGAGCAGTGTGATGGTTTTGCTTTCTCTGTCCGAGCTCATTAATCTCATGGAGGGTTTAAAAAAAACCAACATGCTTACTGGGTTGGCAAAAATTGTAGTGTTCCAAAAAAGCAATAATTTCTAAATTCTTTTTCAGAAATATTCCATCCATGGTAATGAATCGTATTTGAAAATGTATAAACACTGAGAAACAGGGGAATAATATAGTATTTTAACATAGCCGGTAAATGGTAACAAGTATAGAACATGACTTACTGATGTGTGTTGATGGGGTGAATTATTGTAGATCAATGAAGGATTAGGAAGTATGACCTCTTATTCTGTATAATTAAATAGGAGGAAGTATTCTTCTAAGCTTTTAAGTGTTTTCTCCTAGATTTCAAATTGAAATGTTTGTAATGGAGGCAAAGGAGAAAATTTAGAGGATATGGTTGGGTCAAAGGAACAAAGCATATGTTGAAGTCCCATTTTCTATGAGCAAAAGTCTTGTAGCCTTCCCTATCAAGCCCTGTGGCCACAGAAGCAGTCAGTTAATGAATCAGAAAAAAGCTGGTTACCAGATGTCCTTACTTCTTAACACACACATCGCATTCTGTAATGGCATTCACTAAACAATCTGTGTGGAGTAGATTCTGCTCTGTTTAAAGTCCGCTTTTCAAAAAAACACTTCTAACTTTTCTTCCTCTGTGATTGATTTCAGGTTAGCTGTTGTTTAAGATGCTGCCAGGCATTTTGTCTAATTGAAATTTCGCCACCATTCTGAAGGTTCCTAAGGTACCTAGCAAAACAAAACAGTTTTCAGCATTTTTTCTTTTACTCTTCCTTCTAAAATGATAATGAAATACGATAAAATAAATAAAAAAATATTAACTTAAAAACAAAGCAGGAGAAAAACCAATTCTCTTTGATGGGTTTCCACTGCTGCTAATTTTAATGCCACCCATTGTTCAGCTCTGCAGTCTAATTTTATGTTAATATCCTGAAAGTTGTCAAATCTTGGCAAAACCTATGCATAAATTACACAGAAAGTAGCTCACAGGAGGGGGAAAGTAATGACTGTCATGGTTAGCCAAACCCATTAATAGTCTGACAAGCAATAACCCAAGAGCTCTGGTCAACTGCTGCAGACATCTGTGAAACTTTTGCAATTAATTTTTTTTTGGAGGAGGTATCAGCTGTGAAATAGCACATAAGTGACTGATTATTATCAGCTCTGCTGGTGAGGGCAGAACTGATCCACTCCAAGCATTCATCCTTCTACCACATTATTGGTTTCAAATATAAAAGTTTTATTTTTTCCTTATTTTTGATGCACTCTAATCTCCAGGAAAGGAAGAGGAGGAGTAGTTGTACCTGAGTAGCACTTACACATGATCTTTCACATCAGCAGTTTCTGAAGAACTTTACAGAGGTCAGTAGCATTATCTCTGTCTGTAGTGAAGAAACTGAGGCAGAGTTAAAGTCCACGCGCTCATACATGTGCAGAACACGAGTGAGGCAGGCAAATGGATAGAGGGGCTTTCCTGAAGTCAGATATTAAGCCAGAGATATGTCTGCTACATCAAACACTGCTCCATAAAACTGTAAGGTCACCTATTTAAAAGCTGGAAGGAGCACACTGTGCCGAGAACAATGTAGCTATTTGGTAAATTATTTATCAAGGTTTTGATCAAACAAGTTCCCTTGAATTCTAGTTTATAGGCTGAAGGGTCAGCTGAGATTTGTTCCATGATTCCCCATGAATACAAAATTCATGGGAGAAAGTGATTTGTAATTGGGTTGACCTGGTAGAGGTCTGCTGCACTGAAATGTAGGCCTTTTAAAATTGTAAATGCATATATTTTAGTTTCTGAATTAATACCCAACATGACTGACATGCTCACAAGTAGCCCCTGGATCTGAAAAAAAGAGTGATTTACCCTGCTGCATTATTGTGCCTGATTTTTTTCCTGCTTTTATAATAAAATCTAAAATCCTGATAAGCATTTGTCACTGGTACACTGTATTTTAATCTTTAACAGAATACCCTTACTGGAAGTTTTGACTGAATTAAATGCTATGTACTTCCTTAAAAGCTTTTTCTTAGACAAGGAAATTCTGTTTTTTTCTAAGTAGATGGTCTGAAATGTTGTCTCTGAATTTCTTATTGTCACTACAGTACAAAATTATCCAGTAGATGCTAAAACCAAAAGCAAAACCTCTAAAAATCCTCATGCACCATGATTTATGTGGAATGCTATACCCCTAAAGAAAATAATTGCTCTCACCAGTATTAATGAACAGATAATTAACATGATAAAATACGTGGGGCGTATAAAAGTGCAGCAATATCTTATTTTTTGACTACAATATAGACCTTTATGTACTGTTATAACACAGCCATTACATTTCAGATCTTCCATTTGTTATACTTCACATTTTTCATTCTGCGTTTTGAACTGTGCTAAAGCTTAGTGGACAACACAGAATAAGTAGGCACTTTAGGATGTATTCTGAAAAAAACCAAATATTAATCAAAAATGGGACTTTTAAAACCAAACTTATCTTGGAAAACATAAGAAAAAGGGATATGCTAAATGTAGCATATAAACTGATGCCCACAGTCTGGAAAACAAGTTTGTTACCGCCTTGGGACACATAATTTTTAGAAATAATGGACCATTTGGCAGTTCTGCACATGTCACCAAGCATGCTTGGAAACACCATGGGCTTTGCTTTATTAATATACATGATTTGAAATAAATTCCCTCTGAAATGCTGGAGAAATCCTCAAAACAACTAATTCACGTGACCTTTCATTATTTAAGACATCCTTTATACTCATGCTGTCCTGTGCTTTCAGAAAAGATAGATATTATCTAGTCTACTGTTTTTCATCCCCAAAATCTGGCAGAAAGCAGTTCTGTGGGATAGATTGCAGTGCACAGATGAGAAACTATCAATGGGCATTTACTTGGGGTGCTGCCTCATTCCAGTTAGAAGAAAGATAAAGGAAAAACAGAATCTTGATCTTGATTCTGTGAGCCACTTGAATTTAGCAGACCTTCCTACTGCAAGGAATCTGTTTCTAGAAGGACAGCACACACTGCCTTTTCTAGAAGGGTCCTTGGAAAGAGCCTGAACAACAGCAGTGGCAGTGGAGAGTTCAGACACTTTCCTGCGAGCCACAGTCAATGCAATCCTAGGAATCCTAGAGGTGAAAATGGTCAGTACAGGCAAAGGAAGCACTGAGGTGCCAGCAAACTCTGCTTCCCAAGTCCAGCTGTGTCCATGGTGCAGTAAAGCGGGGGATAGGGCAGACCACTGCTCACACATCATTTCTAGGAGCTTTAGCCCTGCCGAGTCCTGCCATTCCGAGAGTACAATCTCTGCCATTGTGCTCGACCCTGCGCGGAGACTGAATGCCTGAAGGGGGCCCTTCTGCCCTCGGGTATCTCTGAAAAGACATGGACACAATCTAGCTTTTAGTTTCCCGACTGAGCTGATCAGTGTTACTCAAAAGCCTCTTTTCTCTTGACCATAGGTTATTTGGAGGAGAAAGATTTGAAGCACCCCCTCTTTTGCCCTTTGGCACAGAAACTTCAGTGGAATGTTTAGGTTGGACAAAGGCCTGCTCAGAATTAATATAGCTGCAGTTTTTGTTGAAAAACTTATTAATAAGTTAAACTTATGCATTTTTAATTTGTTGGTGTCTTGATATGTAACTACAAAGTAGGAAAATGAAGAAATTAGATAAAAATAAACAATAATAGTATATATATAAAATAAAACATGGACAAGGTCAGAAGGAATATCAGGTTTTCCTAGCATCAAAAAGAAGAGTGAATGGGATATTCCAATTTAAAAATTCTGGTAGTTTAAACTAGATAACTGTTGTTTTCCCCCTTCCCACACTTTCTCCCTCCTCTTCCCTTTCATGAAGAGAAACTCAGGATTTTGATTTCCTCCTTTGATCAACACTGATTGTTTCTACACCAGTAAATTAAACTTACTTGTGACTACTCTCTGGCATATGGTGCAAACTGGCCCACATCCATGCTATGAAAATGTCTCACTGTCCAAAGGGTGTTTGTGTTCATGCTACCTATGGGGAAAGGTCCTTGAGAATTGTTTGGAACTACTGTAGCAGGGAAAAGCCAGGAGTGTGTCAGGGACTCTTTTAACAATTTAACGGAGTAGACAATCAAATTTCAGTGCTTGGAAGCATTTCCCTGGCACTTTTAAGTCTACTAGTCTAGACACAGCTACTGTGGTCAAAATCTGCTTCCCCCATTCATGTAAATAACTCCAGTGAAGTCAGCTGTGAGATTGGCTGTAAAACAGCGATTCTGTTTTGCAAATGATTTCAAGCATTTGGACTTCATTCCACATTGGGAAAAAGAAAACAACCCACAACCTTGAGCTTTCAAATTTTTAAAATTAAACAACGTAATTGAGAACTATCCAAATAACAGATAACGAAGTGGCCAATATGTTCATCTAGAATGTAGGGGGTCATGTTGAAATCTCTATCTTCTTTATGTGAGACAGGCTTATTCCTGATGAGTCATATTCCTGATGAGTTTGGGAATCCAGTATATTGGGAATTCATTATATTAGGAATCTTGGTGCTCCAAATTGTTTTATTTTTTACATTACCTTGAAAGCTTAGCCTGAAGCTGAGAAAATTCCAATAATGAAATACCTTTACTATGAAAAAATTTTTTGTTAAAGATATCCTGGCGATTTACAGGAAGTGATTCCAGAAGTTCAAAAAACTCCCCGAAGAAACCAAATCCACAAAACAACCCTGACCCCAAATCAATTCAGCCTAAACTACAGTAAGACATTTGCCTAAGTAATGTCTCATCCCAGAGCTCACAGGAGTTTGGGTATGTCAGGAATTTTCTCAGACAAAAGTTTTTCTTTTGTAACTAAAGTAACTTATATGTGAATTTAGTGAAGTAAAAACTTGCAAAAGTATACCAACTTTGACAGTAATGTTTTAGAAAAAATACTGTGAAGCATTTGATAATCTTTTCAAGTATAAAATATTGAGCCTTTGTTTTGAAAATGTTTTTATTTGACTTCCATATCATAGAAGAAAATTAAAAAATAATTACATATATTACTATATATATATTCACACGAAAAATATAAACTGATCAAACATTTTGGGGTTTGGGTCTGAATGCTTTAATTTGATTCTTGCTTGAAAAAATTGGTATTTTTAGTTTGCACCTTTTATTCCCAAATGAAAAACAAAATCCATCCCAGCTTCAATAAAGTTTTTTTAATGGTAGTGTAGGGTTTGGGTATAAAGCTAATTTTCTGGAAAAACAGTGAAAGAATATTAGTTATAATTCTCTAAAAAATATTTTCAATTTAAATCATCTCTTGCTAGACATTATGGTTTTCCATATGTCAGGTCAGTTTCAGGTTTATTTACTTCAGTTGTTTTCTATACTGTCTGCATATAGAAAAAAGAAAGAAATATGCCATAATGGTTCTATTTTGAAAAAAAAGGACTTAATATTTAATTGAAAAAATACCTCTAAATAGAATATTATTTGTGTAAAATCAGTTTAAACAGCACATACTGGACACAACAGACCAAACATTAACTTTTATTAGAGACACTTTCACACACAGGTGGTTTGACTGTGTACTTGGAGAGCAACAACTGACTGAGGGCTGCCTACAGCAACACCCAGCACTGAAGAGAGGATCATGGTGATGCTGTAGCCACACATAGGTGTAGTTAGCCAGAGGCAGAGCCTAAACCAAATCTAAAATTAAAAATATAAAGGAGTGTTTCTGTTTCAAGTTCTTTTTTTTTTTTATGTATGTGATTTTAAACTCACATCCTTTCTCCTTCTCCTTTCTCCTGCTGCACTTCACATCATTCTAGGCAAAGATATGAATGATTCAGAGAAAAATACCCAGGGAAACCTATAATGTTTGTCATTGGCAACAGTGTAGCCTAAGAGAGTTCATGAGTTCCAATTTTGTTTTGTAATTTTAAAGATCTCAGTTGACAAAATACATTAAGCAAACAGGTAATCCATTTACATTTAGTACAGGACTTTCAGAATAAAAATACAGGTTGGATTGAAAAAATGTCAATCATCTTTGCAGAAGGCTTAAAGGCTTATGTTTTCTTTATTATTTTGTATGAAAATACTTAGAAATCCAAATACTACTCTGAAATGGAAATACTTTGGAAGGAAGTATCCATCATTAAAAACAATATAGAAAAGCTGAAATATCGAGGTTACACACAATACTGCTAGAATGAATGCACAGTGTCTGAACACAACAGCATTCTAACCTTTTGATTTTGTTTTTTTCACAAATGCAGATCTATGATAACATCTGGAACTAGTATATTGATTGATTCGTTGTCACCATCCATAGGAACAATAACATGAGTATCAGAACTCTTTTTACATTTTCAAAATACAGCTATCTGCCTCCTCTTTTCAGGTATATTTTAATATTTAAAGTATATGAGATCAGGTGCTCTCAAGTACACAGCTTCAGTCTGCTCGAGTTCAGTAATGTTTGACTGATTTTAGACCATGATAATTGAAAGCTGAAATAGATTGTCTTAGTACATAGTTATATACTTTTTCCTCCAACATATAAAAAATAAGCTAATCATGGTCTCTTTCAGACTTTATTACTTAATAGGAGCTGTCTTGCTTGCTGTTAATCCTTCATTCTAATTCTCATTTATTTCTTATATGTATATATCTTCATTATTACTGTTTAGTTCATTAGATTAGGATGAATAATTTTTATCCTCAAAGTCACTAAATGCATATTCAAATCTGGTGTTTGTATTTTTGGGTTCAACACTAGGTTTTGGAATGTCTGAGAAGAATGATGTCCTTACAAACTTGTTTATCAATAATTTTCAGAATGATAAGTTTTTAATTATTAGAATTTAAAGGAGCCATTATTCAATACATATTTTATGAGTTTTGTGTTTCCAAGTCAAATATTCTGATTTAGGGATGTGGATCTCAAGAACTTCAATCTGAAGTTAATCTTTGTAAATCAGGCTAGAGTGGATTAAAATGCAAGAAAGGAAAAAACCTTACAACAGGTTAATGAAATGGACTGAATCTAATCCAAAAGAAACTAAGTGATTATAAATTGAAGATTACTGCAGAATAAGTCCCCTGTAATCCTTCTATGGTTGACATTGGATGTGTGACTTTCTAAAGACAGGTCTATTAGAGTTTAATTCCTTTGGTGATTTTTTAAAATTATTTTCCAGAGCACTGAATTGTCTTATATAACTAGTTCACTGCAGTTCTTATGGGATTTAAAAAATCCTTTTCCACTTTGTTTATAATTCATAGAGAAATCTGCACCTTGATTATTTTTAAGAAGAGGGTCATGTATATTTTTGTTTATTTTTAAAAGCAAAAAAGAGATTGTTTTCCAACATCTCTCCCTGTATTTCTTTCCCTAAGCAAATTAAAAGAATAAGTTATTAGAATGAAATCTTTTGCATGTTTGGTTTTGACTCCAAAACCTTCCAGCAGGTTGGGTGTGTTGGATGGGATGCTGTTGGCCATGTGTGCAGTTAGGACACACCATTGGCACATGCTCAGCTGGCTTCCTCTCAGGTGCCAGAGCCTCTTCCACAGGCTTGCTCTCCAGTCTGCTGAACAGCAACAAATCTGGTCCTTCATTCATACAAATTTCAGGGAAAATAAATAACAGATTTATTAATGCTATTCTCATGGAATTTTATCAGATTAAGAGAAGATTTAAATAAGGAAGAAATATTGGCATTCATAGAAGAAGATAAAGAGTAATAGGAGTGTTTGTACAATGGCAGTGCAGCAGTGCTATCTCATTCTTACCAGATCAGTGCAATTTCAGTGATTGCATTGAAGCTGAAGTCAGACTGGTTGACAGCCAAAACTCTCTTTCAACTACAACAGTGTGTTTTAAAAGTTCATATCAATTAATGTAAATTGTTGCACTAACAGAAAAGTTAGCTATGTAATTATTAGACAAAAGCTTTTACTTTTTATGACAATGCACACAGAAACAGTGGTGAATTTAGAAAATTCTGAGAAGAAACTACCATGTTAGAATTCTCATCGCAGTGAAGATGGAGAATCAAGACAAAGCACACACGATTAAGATATTGATTTTGTTCTTATTTCTTTAACTGCCTTTAATATTCCAGGCAAGATCCTTAACTATTTTATTCTCCAGTTTCTCCAACTATTGGTTAAGATTGTGGTGCTTCATAATCTTTGCAAGCTGGTTTTTTATTATCAGTACATATGTGTACATATAAAGTGTGTCATATTCATCTTTGTTACTTTTCATTTCTGTTGCAATATACGGTGTTTTTGGTAAAGAGGTGATTTTCTTATGAAGTTTAGATTTTAATCCACATAGGGCACTGCTGTGACCTGGACAGCATATCTGTCAACCCAGCATTGTTGGCAATATGCATTAGTAGAAATGCAGCGTGACTGGCACCAGCATACGACAGACTAAATGTTGTTTTTCTCAACCATTTGGAGAATTTGCAGAATATATCCTCCTTCTGGATGTCCAGAAACTTTATGCTTCACGCGTCAGAAATTCTATAGCTATTTTGCAGATGAAACGAGGAAGAAAGAAGACACTGTTGCAAAGTTAAGTTAAACTGCCCCTTTTATCTAAGTGAAGATTTTATAAACAAGGAATGCAGAATGAATTTACAAACAAGGATTTATAAACAAGAAATGCATATTATAGTAAAATGTAATCCAAGGTCCTCTAATATCCATGACACTGGTAAGAGGAAACATTTCCTTGTTTTATCCAGTGAAATTTCTAAAACTGATTACTCTTTCTAGACTTCTTAGTGCAGACCTGTCGCTCTGGTTTTCTCCTGACGCCTTCCCGGATATTGCTCTTCCGCAAACCAGTGCGACCCCAGTGTCCCGGACCGCCCAAGGGTAGGGGGTGGTGACACCAGGAGGGCTCGAGTACGGCCCCACCGGTGGGAAGTTGGTCACGGCGTAGGGGGAATGGAGAGTAATCCGAATGAGCGCCGAAGGTAAAAGAGAAAGGGACTCCCCGTATGGACGTTCTGCACCTTTATTGGTACAGAGGGACTCCAGGGACAAAGAGCCCTGAGCTCCCTCTAGGCCGTGGTTTAAAAGGGGAATTAACAGCCAATAGCAAGAGGGTCCAGGGGAGGAATTAGGGAGGGTCCAGGGTCACAGATCCAATAATTAAGGGGCAGGGGAGGAGAGAGGGGGGAGTCTAGGGGGGAGAACTAATCAATAACTGAACAAGGGAGAACTTTCCCGAACAGGGGGTACATACGAAATTTGACTGACAACTATAGAACCAATAACAGAACAAGGGGATTAGACCATTGTCGTCTCTATCTCGGGGGAAGCTTCTTCAGACTTGAGGACTCTCCACCAGAGCCCCTCCTCCACAGTGGCACACACCGGGGCCCTAAGGCCTTTATTATCAATCCGTACCACTGCCACACAGACCAGTTCTTTGTAGCAATCGAACAGGCTTTGTATCATCAGAGGAAATATTCCTGCCTGGTGTTAAGGGGCTGGGATTAGTCTGAAGGGCGAGCAGTAGGAATTTAATCTCACTAGTATTCTCTACATGTTCTCTCAATGCAAAGACGTAAGAAACTTCCTGTACATCAGGAAACTCACTGATACGGTAAAGCAACAACACTGTAAGCATTTTAAATCTCCAGGGCAACAGATGTGGTGATGGATGACTCACACACAACTAGTCTGCTCTTGAGTAATCAAGTGAATAGACTTTAAAGTGATAGTGGCTATATTCTTCATTAGGAGCTCTCACACTAGCAACTGACTTGATAACATCTAAGTTCAAGAGCTTAAGGGTTTCTTGACTGTAATCTGTATCACTCCAGAGTTTTGGTGTGTCACCTCTGACCACTGTCCCCAGTATATTTCATTGGTTATTCTTGGCCAGAAACCACCACGCCTTGCTAAATGTCTGCAGAAACCTGTTCTGCAGCAGCTTTGTTGTGTTTTACAGATCCTTCTCCCTTAGCAGCAGTGCTGCTGTGGCATCCATGGTCATCTGAAGGCACAGAACAACATTCTGTCATCTGCATGACCAAGTGTGTATGCCTATTACTGTACCCCTCATTTGGTCAGCATTTGACCTCCGTTACTTCTTCCAATATTTGAAAAATGTTTCTGACAAGATACTCCTTCATTTGATATAATATACTGCAACCGCTTTTGTACTTTGTGTGCTTTTAGTCTGTTTGGCAGAGTATAAAAACAAATCTCATTGCCTCAAATTTAAACCAACTTAACCCATGAGAAGCTTTGTCCTATTTTATTGATAATACCTATTAGTTCTTTAGAAACATGAATCCCACTGCTGCATTGGAAGACCAGAAAAGATGATTCCTTTTGATCACATCATATACCTGAACTCTGTTTAACTTACTACTATATCCCAAGAACTGTCAGTTTGAAAAATTCTTTGAAATGGCTCAATCTATTTTCCACATTTATGTTTTCACTTGTCACACCAAAGTCATCAACAACCTTAAGTAATCCAGAGTAAATTCCAGGAACTGGATTTTATATTTAAATATATGAAATTTCCTCTTAACTTCTTAAGTTCAAATGATACTTCCTTAAACACATACAGACACACATGCATATATATATATATTTATCTATATATATATGTTTATGTGTTACCAACACACTGCTTGGGACTTAGTAAAAATATAAATAAGATACCATCTACAGAATAGAACTGTTCTTAAGAATTATAGTTAATGTAAATATGAAAAAATGAATGATTCTTTCTCCAGGATGCTTTAAGGAAAGGCTGTGGACCTTATTAATTGTTAGGGATAAATTTTAACATAACTCAGAGGGATGTGAAATGGTTGAAAGCTCTCTCTTTACCTAGCAAGGATAATCTTAAAGAATAATAAAGTGCCTCCATAGCCTTTTTTACTTCATCTAACAGTGTATTTGAATCCTCTATCATTTACAGAGATTTTCAGGTACTCAGGACAAAAAGGGTTTTTCTTGCTGTAGAGTCAGTGAACACTAATTTACAGAAAGCAGAGAATCTGCCTAAGGTTTTGTGTCTCAGAGTGGAAGGTCATCCATAATTTGGGTTTTAAAATATAAGACAAGCTAAGGGATATCAAGCTATAGTGTTGAACTCCTGGGATGGGTCTGACTTAATTTAGACTGTATGATTATGAATGCAGGGAAATTTTAGCTTCCTGAACTTTTAGGTTTTTTCCTCTATGAAAAAAAAAAAAAGGAAATATAAGCTAAATGACAAGAAATATGAGTTCTGGTCCAAGACACTGTTTAAAAAATATTCAGATACCCAATGACTTTTGAAGATACATAACCCTTTATGAAAAGAAGCGTGAATCTACAGTTCTTGGAAGTCCAGACTTTCTGTTACTAATATATCATGACCTTGCCCGTAAAATATTTTTACATGCACTCTCATTAATCAGTATTATTAGAGATCCAACACAATATAACTAAATTAATCTCAATTTACTAAAACATTAACATACCAACAGCTACCAACTTTGTTAAATCATAACGCTGTGGCAAAATGACTAAAACTCAGGACCAGTATAACAAACAATGTAACTGAAATTTAAATGTATTTCTACATATTTCTTTTTTGAAAAAATAGAACAAGTTATTTGCTTTACTATGGTGACATTTTATTTTGTGATTAATTTTAAAAAAAATGGTAAAAACTATAAACTCATTTTAATTTGACAAACATTTGGTAATTAATTTTCAAACAATGCTATGGGAATCTAAGAAGCACTCTTCATTTGACATGTATTTTATAATTTATTTTAAAACAATGCTGCACAAATCTGCAAAGGCATTATTCATTTGAGAGTTCATTAATTATGCAAATGAGTTGCAATTAACAAATCTGTTCTGAGGATGGCATTTGCATAATAATGAACTTCATGTTTGTGACATTATTTAATAAGATACCTTTGTGCATTTTTAAACAAAACACCCTTGTGAATAATTCGGATAAAAATGGACAACAAGTCAGTAACATTAAAAACCCAGAACACTACCAAGAGCAACCTCACTTAAAATAAATCATATTGCCTAAGCTCTCTGTAATAGAAAGGTATATAAAAGCTGATTCTTTTATTAGCCTCTCCCTTCCAAAAAGGAGACATTTTCATTCATGGTGTTTTCAAAATGGTGCTAAGGAATAGCATCGGAGAAGAACTGGTATTTGTCAAGACAGCTGGAAGTAAAGAAATGAGTGCAAATGCCTATTTAGTATTGCTGCTCTGTGACACAGATTGAGACTCTACTATTATCTTATTACAATCTTATATGCAGCAGGTGAGCCACAAGCCTAGAGCTGATCTTCTGCTGGTTGTGTGGTTAGCAAATGGCAGCAGCATCAAAATGATACTGTGGGCTAAATGTTCTTGCTAAAGGAGAATGGCTGAGTAAAGGCCTTTTGTTTGCACCACTGAGGCAGTGAGGTACAGCCTATTGCAGCCAGAGATCTGAATTCCCACACATCCCATGCAGAGCTTCGAGCAGCTAAGTTCTTAGGGCAATGGAGACCTGCATGGTAAGTGAAGGCAAGATTCTCAGTGTGAAGAAAAAGGACTTCAGTCAATCATGAAGCCTTTGTGGCACCTGCTTTTGTGTTTAGCCCAAGACAGGGTTGCTTGGCAACGCTCTGGCAGAGTCTTGGTCCTCTGATGGAGGCAGTGAATCAGTGATGCGGCTGATAAATTCACAGTGGCACCTTCTAGGTGCATTGCCTGAAAGCTCAGAAGGCTGGAAATCTGTAGACAGGGCTTGGATCATTCCCTAGTGCCAGTGACTCTCCTCTAGCATCCCTTGTATTTATTATTTTGCCGTCTGTCACTGATGAGGAAGTATTGTGCAGCATAGCTGTGTGTGAATTCTCCAGGACTCAGTCTAAGTGCTTTGAAATGCATGTGACAGCAGCTTCCATCTGACAAAGTATATGCAATAAAGGCAGGCAAAACCAGGATAATGATGTATAGAAAGAAATTAAAGAAATGCCTGAAAAAGTTGCATCTCCGAACTCTACAGTACTTGAAAAAAAACAACCCAACAACTTCATTGGCTATTTTTGGTAGAATACTTAAAAGTAATGAACAGGAGGGGGAAAAGGAGAGAGTATGAGAAACTTTTTATTAAAGTATTTGATTGGTCTTATGTTCTTATCCATATTTATACTCGGGGAAGTCCAAGATAATGATTTTATCAACATTAACATTTACAATGGTGCCAAAGAATTTCAATTTGGAATGATACTACTTGTGTCAGGCAAGATATGGGAACTTCCCATCTGGGAGAGCTTACAAATGAATAGACAAGACAGAGAGAGGATTTAGGTAGGAAGGGATAAAAAGGACAAAATAGTCACATTTTGAGATGTCACATTAATCCCACAACTCTATTTTTGTACCTTTATAAATCAAAGAGACAGGGTTTTGTTTGGAGACAAAAAGGGTACGGAGATGGGAAGCAAAAGAAAGGGGGTGTGAACAGAGAGGTGAGGCAGAATAAAGCGAAGGTATCAAAGGATTTGGAAATGTACTCAGTTCTTATCAGAGAACAGGACATTCAAAAAATAAGACTTCAAAAAATACTACCAACCACTAATTCATGCTTACCTATTGGCAGTCTAGCCCTTCAACTCCATTCCAAGCAGGATTTTACTCAAAGAGCTCATCATAGAAAAGCTAAACACATCCAACCTAAACACTTAAGCACTACTTCTAACACTTCCAGCCCCATCGTTTCCCACATCCTACAGCCTACATATATCCTTGCACACGTACTTGAGAAGTGTGCAAAAGTCATTCCTGGCAACACCTGGCGAAGGCACCAGCCTGCTGTAGCTGTTCCCCCTCAGCTCCTTCTACAATTAGCTGATGTCAACAGCAACTTTTGGGGTTTTTGTGGGGGTTTTTGTTGGTTTGTTTGTTTTTGTTTTTTAGTTCGTTTTATTTTGATTTTTTTTCTGTTAATAAGAGGCCCAATTTCTAAGGTCTGGCATTTACAAAGAACCTATGTATTAACATTTTTATTTTAGAAGGGATGAGAGGAAAAATCTTGTATCTCAGCCCATTCCATCAGGATGTTGCAGTGATGCCAGTCCTCAAGGCATCCCCAGCTGGTATGGAAGAGCTAGCTCTTTTGTGTGAACAATTGAACAGAAGTTATTCCTTAGTACAAAATTAGTAGGGGAGGAAGTTTTAACAATGATTAAATGTCTGTTATTTTACATTATGCATGTAGAGGTGACAGTGTGAAAAGAAGAAAACTAGAGATAGGGTTATTAGATCATAAAATGATCACTCCTGAGGATGTCATGTGGTCATGTCATGCTCATGTCACCTTTTTGCTCCATTTTATCTTCTTTTTATAATATTTATACCTTTTATTGCCATCTCCACTGCTCATATTTCTTCTGAGCATCCTTCTCAGGGTGCCCAGCCGTGCACTGGTGTCCCAGAAGTGTTTGGGATGCTGCTGGTGTTCCTATTTTCCCTCAAAGCACACAGATGCTGCAGTTTCCTTCCAGCCTGTCCCACTGCTTCAGCTTCAGTCTAGTTCCATTCACAGACTTTAAATGATTTTGATAATCTTCTCCTTTGTGATCCCACTACCAGGAACTAGGTCCTCCCTGGAATTAATCTATGATGCTTTACATGGGCAATTTACAAGTGCTACCTGATAGCTTCATGGTTTTTGTGTCTTTCCCTGCTTCTTACTTCCTGACAGCTTTAACACAGCTTTTGGATACCCTTTTAGTCAGCCAGTTATGTTCCATCTCCCTGATTCAGTGTAAAAAGGACAAGTGGTGACCTTCAGAAACTTTCTGACAATATTCTGCAATTGTATTAGTACAAATAATATAAAGTATTATAATTGTTATTTTTCAGAGAATGGTTGTGTCAATCAAATAATTTACTTGATTATCAAGTCAGCATTTAGTGCAGTTTTCTCTCTGTTTTGAAATAACTCTTCAGGTGGGATTGCCACTTGTTTTTGAGATGATAAGCAGAGCATTGCTATATTAACACAACATAAATGAACCATCTTTGGACAGTTTAGGACATTCACAGATGTCTTGGTTAATAAAACAGCTGGGAAGCCTTTGCCGTGCTATATAAATTTGAGATTCTATTTCTAGTATTAAGTAATAACCAAGCATCCTCTCCCTTCTTTGTGTTTTGAAATCTCATTAACTTTTGTTCTTATAATTTTGCCACACATAGAGTTAAGATAGCCTAACATGTAGACTCATCTATTTGTATTGATCACTGATAAAACACTGCCTTCACAAAATACTTATAGGTCTTTTTATCTTAGTTGCTTTTATGAATGCAACTTTTGCAGATAACTCATTCTACAGCTATATAATTAACTAGAACTCAGTAGTCATGATATGATTCTTGATATGTGACACTTTTTTTGTTTTACCAAAGTAAAATTTTAGTTCTTTGAAAAAGAAATAGAATCTATTCCTAGATCAATGTAAAATGTAGCTTTATCATTAAAATACTGTGGCACTATTGGATCAAGCAGAGAGGTTTTGATATTTTCTCAGGATGAGAGTAAAACTAGGTGTGAATTTCAGATTTCTGAAATTTTTAATAAATGTGAGTGTTCTTCACACATAGAGAAAATATTTCTTAAAATTAATTTGTAGACAAAAGGAACTAACACGCAACTAGATAATGTAAACATTCATTCATTAATGTAAAATAATTAATAACTTAGAAATTGTTGTAGGAAAATAATGTATTAGCACTAGTCAGTTCATGGTCAATTTTCCTTCATATGATTCAAACACTGGATAACTTCAGAAACTCTTGGGACAATTTCTATTTCCTAAAGTCTCTTCAGATGAAAACACGACAAGAGTAACCAGTTGATGCAATATTGAAAATAACTGGGAGATTAAAAGGAAGACCTCAAGATCCAAGAACAGTGGTGTTAATAATTTGCTCCTATTTCATAGCATGTATTATTTCTGGCTTAGTGTCTCTACAGAAACTTTATCGTTAGCTCTCAATGTCTTGGAAGCTTGATTAACAGAGAACGGCTATTTTTGCAATGGCCACTGACATGAAAATCTGCAGTAAGACTGATGGTCTGAATACACACCCTGCTCGGGAGGTGCTTAGTTCTGCAGATTCTCAGGAGCACTTTACTTGGGAAAGGTTTGCAGAGCTGAGCTGATGGAGGTTTCAGTTATACATTCAGGCTATATCTTTAAAATATACAAAAGTATATAGAACCGCCTAAGGGGAACAGAGGGCTGCAGTGTTAGTGCTCACAAAACAAACCAAACCAGTTTTATGAAGACAGAATATACACACTGTAAAAAACATAGGTGGTGTTCTTTAATGGGTGCTTAGCTACAGATATGCACAGCGGTTTTGGCATTTCTTATTGCCCATAAATGAGATTACTGAGAACTGTATTAGCACAGAATATTAATGCAGATGGGCATAGCCTATGCTACAACAAAAAATGCCTCAATTTGATAAATTCCATAACATTGTTATTTGTAGCTATATCCTGTCTACTGTGATAATAATATCGCGGAGGAGAGTGGGAATACTGAGGTTTCAAGGAAGCTGTTGTGGAAACAAAGGCTATGCTTTCTGTAAGCTGCTGGGGAGAGGGAACTGAAAGGTTAAAGCTGCAGCTCTTTTATGAGTTGACCATTTAACTGTAGCCTCTGGCATATTTCTGCTGTGTTTCACTCCTAGCTATTGACCTTTATGCTGTTAGATCATTGGATTTCCTAGTTGTCTTATCTTTAACAGCACTGCAAAGACCAGTCGGGAGTTTGGTACTAGCAAGTACTGTGAACTGATTATGTAAATAGCTGCTTACTAGCTAGCAGTGCCTAAATCTGAGGAAGTGATACTTATGAAGTATAAGATAAAAATAACTGATTTTTACCTTCTATGTATAAAGATACCCTTTTCACTGGTTTGTGCTATCCTCTTATTTGTGCTGAAAGACCAATTCCCCTAGAATAATTGAATTCTGTTTTGCACTGCTCTTCCCCTATGAACTGGCAATGCAATTGACACTTTTAGAGGTTTAAAAGCAATAGATTGACAAAATAATTGAAAAGCTTTTGTTTTTCTCTTATGTACTCCCTAACTCAGCTATTTCAAATGCTTACCACTATGAAATGAATGTATATCAGAGAGTATAATGAATCTTACTGGTGTCTATGTATGTCTGTATAAGGCCCTGTTCAATCTCACTAGCTCTTTCAGTGAGATCTGGAAATCTCTTCTGCATAGTCATTTGTCTCTCATGGTGATCCCCTTGAAAGCTAAACACAGGAGGAAGAAAACAACCTTGGCTACATCCCATTTTTGACCTCTTTAAAATTCCTACATGCTCACTTGTTGTAGCACCAGGCGATGCTATTTTTGATCAAGCTGCATATAACCATGAGCTGAATAATTGACAAGGAAAGAAACAAATGTTGTGCTGTGCATTTGTGAAAGGACATACAGACACTGAATGCAGGAAGAGTAAGGCCAGCAGCTGCAGTGGTCCTTCTGTGTGGCCAGATAATTTTCCTGTGGTGTTCTGTTAATTTCTGTAACACCCATTCACAAGTAGCCTTAGAATCAATGGAAAATTCTTACAAACACGAATGTTCAGAGCGAGATATTGTCTGATTTAAAGTATCTGTATCTGTAAAGTATCTGTACTCTAATTTAATGTCCAGCTATAATGTTCTCCAGTATTTTCAGAAGTTTCTCTTGAGTTATAGCTCTCTTGCTTAGTTCAGTTTCAGATTTTTTCTACTTGCTTGACCACCACACTGTATTTTGCTCAACACATCATGAGTATAACAGAGATTCCTCCTGCACAGATTGAGTTTGACTCTTCAGCATTGCATAAATGATCTGCTGTGGTGTACAGTGACTGTTATCACTGGATCCTGCCAGTGTTTCTTTGTGGCACAGAGGAGGTAGCAGAAGGAAATACTCCCTTCCTTTGTACTCACAATCTGTTCTTGCCAGCACAAATCTGTAATTATATAGGCTCGACTATGGGCAATAGTTGCATGGGAAAAATAAATTCTTTTACCTTTATAGTACATGTTGGGTAATTTCAAGTATAAAAACTTGTCATCAGACTTGCTCACTTGGAGAGTGTGTTATTCCTTTTCATATTTCAGTCACCATCTTCACATCTCTAGTTGTACAGTGTCATTGTTTTGAAGACTCATGTAATATTTATCTTCCTTAAATATCCCTTCTTTCCCTACTCTTCTCTCATAATGCCTTTCTAATTTGACCATTTCCATCCTCATTCTCCTTTCTGCTTAGGCTCATTACACCTATGTAACCTTTAAGAGCTTGTTTGAAACCTGTCTTATCCAACTGGACAGTGCTCCTAGAGGCTGTATGAATTTGTGTTTTGATTGCTGTCAGTTAAGCTGACCTGTAAAATATCTATTGCTGTTCTTCCCCCAGTTGTAATCTTGTTTATCTCCTCAGGTATGCAAAGCTCTTGAAGACAGACAGGGCAAGGAATTTTCTCGGTCAGAGTAGGTCTGAACACATTGTATGTGAAAAGCCTCTCTTTTTTTTCTCAAAACATGAGAAATGATAGTGAGTAAGGAAAACCCTGCGTAATAGATGCACTTAAGAGGATTACATTTTGTCTTTAACTTGAATACAGTTCTATTTGGTCAGTAGTGAAAAACAGATAAAAGATTGTTGAAGAGGCTTAACTACAACTGAAATTAGGCACCTTTCTACATTTTATAAATTCTACACATTGGGACACCAGAAGGAGGAGAGCTTTTAATCTTGTTTCCATTCTTTATTAAGATGCTTTGTGTAATTAGTTGCATTTCTATTGGAATAAATGGTAATTTGGAATTCATCCAAATTGAAAACCTAAATGAAAAAGGAGCATTAGTGCTGGGTTGCATGCTAAAAGAGGCAAACTTCTCTAGGGCAGATCTGTTCATGCAACTTGGCCCTGCTTAAATAAAATCTATAGAATCCATGTGGAATTTAAGAGGGAACGTAGTACATAGGATGGATGGGAATGCAAAAGAAAACAGATTTTCAGCCAGAAGGGCAATTCAGTTATTGCTAAATGAAAACCCCCTAAAACCAGAAAGAATTATCTATGCTATGTAGAAGGTTGGTTTTGAAATTAAAAAAAAAAGAAGCCTATAAATAAATGCAAAAATATGACTGTGTGTTTTACATTTTTGAATTGAGTGTGTTTCAGCAGTGACTGATACAAGTTGCCAAATGAATCTATGCTGTATTCAGGTGACAGAATTATAAAAGTACTCTTGATGCTGCTGTAGGGTATACTGTGTCACTGCTTCCAATTACAAATTCCTCTTTGCAGCTGCCTGTTTGTCCCTTTAAAAATATTTGAAAGGCATAAAATTTTCACCTATTTATTCAGGCATTATTATTAATGTTTTGCCCCTTGTCCTTTTTTTTTTTACAGCTAATGATTTAAAGACATTAATCTGAAATGCACTCTTAGTGCTTTGGGGGGAAATGGCAATTTTTTGTTTAGGGAAGTTGTTACTGATAATGCACATTACCTTTCTGAGGATAAATATTTAATAAGGAGTTTTAGTGCACAGACTTGTGTACATGAACAACAAGCACACAGGACATGATGGACTGGAATGCCTCTGGAAGAGCTGTCACAGTCCATTGTGTCAATCTAAGAGCTGGGGTGTGCTTGAATAAACTTTAAAATTCTTGGTGTTAGTTCTGGTGACATTTTGTTTCTGGCATGAAGAATCCAGGTAGGAAGGCACAGATTATAGAGTCTTGATACTTGATCAGAAATAGCTTACTGGTAGGTACTGGTTTTCATGATATGCCACATAAATCATGAACTGTTCGTTTGACTTGCAATGCTGAGTACTCTCCTTAAAACCAGGGTAACTGGCTCTTAGAACACGGCCCATGATGGCTTATATGACAGGCCCAAGAGGTCTCTAACTGCACATGGATTTAATAGTTCAAATGTTTGTATTACACCTAAAGAGACAACATGGTGAAATACTGACAGTGACATAAATTTTTCTTCATCAGGAGAGATGGAGAAAACATCTTTCACAGCTGTTAGAAACCTGAATTTCTTCCATGAAAGCCTTATTTTCCTTTCTTTATTGTTTTAAGAAAGCACTTTTCCTGTGGTTGGTAGTAACAGTAAAGTAGAGATACTTTGTGTTACAGCTCCACAGATTTTCTTCAAGTTGATTGATCTAATAGGAGTTTTCTATCACCAAATTCTATAGGCAGACTACAGATCCCTCTTCTACTCATGCGCCAGATTTGAAAAGTTTCCTTCCTTCCAATGCATACGTGAAGGAATCAGCTACAATTCACCTAGAAACTGAGTCAAGTCACTAATTTACAGGGTCTTCTAGAATATGTATAAATTGGAGGCTCACCATTCAAGTACCCCACTTAATTTCACTTCTTCAGGAAAGGACATAAGGCCTAGAGTCCTTAGGGATCTATACTAACAAGTAATTTTATTGCCAGAGATAAAATGCATACTAATGCATTTTTCTGAGTGGTTGCAAAATGTCACTTGCAAAAAAATAAGACAGTGAGGCAGGCAACCTTATGCTCTGCTCCTTGAACTTTTGAGATGAATGGTTGGGTATATTGCTATGTAGAGGCTCATTGCAATAATCCAATCTGGTTGTGACAAAAGAATAACACAATTTGAGAGAGAGAAACAG
>VYZT01002812.1:1505-34657 GCA_013400735.1 Pomatostomus ruficeps
ATTTTACTTCTAATGTGTACTCTTAATTCAGAGTATGTTGTGGAAAGAGGAGGAAGACAGTTCATTAACCTCGATTATTTACAAATTTCCAGTTTTCACTTTTGCAAATCATAGGTAATCAAGGATATGTAGTAATTTCTATCATAAATCATTGCTCTTCCCTGCTTATTGATTGGCCAAACATTTTACTTCTCTGATTAAGACTTATTTAAATTTGAACAAAAAAGAATTATTGCAATCATTTCCAAAACAGAGAAAAAAATATTTTTTTTCCCGCTTACTTATTCCATAAAAACATCTGTGAAGAATTTCCATAATTTGAAACAGTTCATGTGTTGATTATTGTCAGATTCTGTGGGTGGGAACCTATCCAGGTCCGACCTATTTGAAACACTAAACCCTTAAAACCTATTGAGTCCCTAAGAAGTAAATTTCAACACAGTAGCAGGAGTTTCCTGGTAGTGTACTGTTAATATGCATGTAAGTGCAAAGCTAATTCTCCACACAGAACATGGTGCAACTTGAGTAGAAATACTTACAATCTTTTTTCTATGGGAATACTTGTTGGATTTGATGCAGGAGACCAGAACAGGAGACAAAAAAAGATAATTATACTTGCATTTCTCACTTTTACTACTCATTAAATGCTCTTCTTATTTCATGTGACAAGGTAGGCAAGAAACAGTCTCCCATTTTATAAATGTTGCAGAGGCATTTCTCATTTTTTAGCCACATGACTTCTGAAATGAAGATACTAGATCAGAATATATTTGAGGATCAGTTGATTATAGTCCTTTTAAAAGCCAAATAAACCTCTGCTTTCTAGCAGAGTTTCTAGTTTTTTTCTAGTTTATACATCAGTATATTTAAATATAATGTACAGAGAAGAAGATATCCTCAAGTCATGACCCTATTTCACCAGCCGGCATTCTGGAGGAAGCAAATGTGTTAAATGCTCATTTAATTCTGCTGACATTTTGGTTCCAAAACCCAGACAATCTACTTTCTGCTTTCAGGCTGGAGTCCTTGCTCCTAGTTTTCCTCAGTACAGTGTGTAATTACTTTTAAATTACTACAGTGATTTCCTTCAAGAGCACCTACTGGACCCTACGTCATATTTATCTGTCTCTGTAGAAATGTGGGCAGAATTACACCTTACCTATATATGCATTCCTGTTCTACACTACTCCAATATGAGATATTTTCCTGGATGCCCCATTGATCCATTGCCCCTCTGTCCATTTTAAACACACAGCAGAGATTTTGAGTTTTCCTAAATAGGAAACTTGGTTGGAAGCAATAGGTATTTGCAATTTCAATAGTTATTTCATTTTCATTTTACGTGAATTTCTAGTCCATCATAATGTAGTCTCTATTTCAGAGGCTTTCTTGTCAAAGCTTTAATAGCCATGATTCAAATACTACATTATTTCCTCACACAAATAACAACTGAAGTCATCAGAGGAAGAGAAAACAGCAGAATGAAAAGAATGATCGGAAGGACAGCAAGTAACCATGAAAAACAGCATAGCTACCTGTGAGAAATTACTAGAATGGAGCTCAGAATGGCCCTTCTCATTCGACAAAATTAAGAGAGATTGGCAAGAATTTTTAGCTGCAGAAATGAAAAGAGGTAAATTTAAGGAAGTCCTGTGCTTTTATTTCCAAAGAATGCTAAAGCACAGCAATACTGGCTTTACCTGTCTTTTTCCTTACTATGAGCTGTATTTTCCGATTTCATCATTTTTCTGCCATAGGCCTTTCAAAACAGCTTTTAATTAAATTAAATCAATTTAAATTAAATAATGTGTAGCCTTTTAAAGAAATTTATGTAATTATACATGGGTTTAAAATATAGATTGCTTGTAGCCCATATTTTAAAGGAATAACTGGCATTGACCGTGGATTGATTACTGCATATTCCTACTTTCTCTCCCAGGAAATCCAGAATTCAAGTGAATCCTGCAGCCTTCCCCCAAACTCAGGGACACATAAAATGAACCCATTTGTTTGTTGATCAAACTTGATTAAACAAAAATAAAAAAAAAGTTTCTGAATTACTTGTTCAAGTTATTTTTAACCCCATAATATCTTGGGCCCAGAAGATAACCTGCTTGACTTCTCTCATCCAGACTCAGATCAACCAAAACTCACCTCTGGAGCATAGTTTTGTTACAACTGACAATGAATGATCTAAGGATATAAGAAAGGAAGATTTGTAGGTAGATATAAAGACTTTAATTAGATCTATTTTGTAAATTACGAATTACTTTACAAGTGGCTGATATAAAGGTTACTGACTCCTGGCCTACTGTGTTTCCATCCTAGCAGTTTCAGATCTGTGAAAGCTAATATGTAGCCAAACATTGGCACTTCTCCCTTTGTGAGGACAGAAAGTTTCCTCCCTCAAATATCCATGGAAAAATGGGGTCCATCTTGATACTGTCTGTGGGAGTTGTTTTCTCTGGAGCGTGAATGCCTGTCTTGCACTCACATACTTGTGGGAGCAGATAGAGGTCAACATGCTAAACATGTGAATCTAGTGAAGACTTTATTTTGCTTTTCACTTGTCCTGGACCAGCATCCATCTAAAAACGTCAGGTGAATATTACAATTTCTGTCAGAGAACTAGACCAGTCACTGCTGTTTATTCTGTTTCAGATCTCACATGGGCTGGGAATTTTCTTAGTCTCCCCTCTGCTGAGGATACATAAGAAAATCATGGATTTTTTTAAGTAAAACAGAGACGAATAAAGCTGTTATTGGAGGAGCTAAATAAAAAAAAAAATATTTGCATGATAGATATATATCTGCATGATAATTTTAGAAATAGAAGATTAAGTAAAAAAAATGCTTGCATGATTATTTAATCAATTAAATTGTTCATTAATGGTGGGATTCATTCAGTAATAGGGTGAGCTGTCCCTGATGCTGTAATGAAAAGAAAATTAAATTAAACTGTTTCCACTTTTACATGCAAAGAGTGCCCAGAATCAAACAAGTTGCAATGTAGTTATTAGCTCCTTCCTGATCCAGTTACTTCCTTTATACTATATTGTATATAGAAACAAATTAAAATAATTTAATTGAGATTTTTCAAAGTCAAGCACCTGGAAGTTAGGGAATAGTAGAGGTGAACCTTAATTCTTGTTCTATGTGCTTGAATGAGCTTGAATGTGCTAGGATCCTGTGGAAATGTTCATAAGGTAGAAACTTACTACCCTGTGCTGCAAACTTTTATAATGTAGAATTTCAATGCAACTTCTTAACACTTATTCATTCCTTCAGGAAAATAGTAAGCATTTCCAATGTGCAATTTAAGAGTCCTCTTGCCCTATACACCACATTGCTTTCACATATGTAACAGCAATATTGCATCTGCCATTTGAGCATCTGAACCAAAGGACTATCCTAGAAAGAGAAGAAAGATGGTCAGAAGAAAGTTTCAGTCTGTCCTAAATTTCTTTTTCTCGGACGCGAGATTTAAATGAGCTCCAGCTTCCCAAAATGTGGCTACAAATTGACTGTGACCTATGACATTTGGAAAGAGCACATGTTCCTTTTATACCTTGCTACTCTCCCTTTGAGTTTCTAGTTTATTAGACATAGTTACAATTGTTTTATTGGATATACAACTTGAGTCCCTAAGTGATGTATTTTGTGTTATTTGGCATACAGGTACCTTTTTCTGTTAGTACAGCGACTAGGAAAAAAAGATGTCAATTTAACTGTTTCTATCTTAGGAGAAGCTCCAAACATCATGGAGAAAACAGCATCTCTGTAACAGAGAATTTTCATGCAAAACACGGAAGACTTTCATAGTAGAACTATGAGGTGAAGGTCTAAGTAGAAGGTTCGTAGTTAGTTCCCCAAGCAACACCGCAGTAAACTGAGAAAAATGTTACTGTGTTCTTATTTGCTACTTTCTAGAAAGAAATGGCAAAACGAGCGTCATCATTAGGCTGAAAAAGATAGGGAAAAAAGGCATTGCTTCTAAAAATGGTACTAAAAGAGAAAAGAAACATTTTTTATTTTAAGTCCTGCTGGTAGATATACCTGGCAACATTCCTTTGATTCCTCTGGAGTGCTTCTTAAAAGTAGAGTTCTTAACTCATACAACGATTAGAATTTTAGATTGTTTCTTGGCTTTCACCTTATTTACTGACATTAAATATATACTTTGGGAATGAAAGGGCAGGAATTCTGTCACTGCATGTCTGTGTGTATTTCACTCAGATATCTAAATTAACAACCCTAATTTATTGCAATGTTAATGGGGCTTTCCTGTGATTTCAGCTGTGACTCATCAATAACTTTTTTTGGTGTCTCTTTCATCCTGTGAATCTCTGTCCCAGCCCAGCTACCTCTTCCTGCCCCTGAATCAGTTCTGTTCTGGCACTGGCACTTGTGCAGCTGTGCAGAAATCAAGAATGGGAAACTGCCTTGTCTGAAATGACAGCCATTTAAATAAACCATTCAAATAAATTTTTCTTCTATGAAATCATACAGCTTTTCCAGGTGAAGGCAGGGCACTTCACCCAGCTACGCAGACAAGAGTAAGGGGCAGCTATTCAAACTACCACTGAATGTAAACCTATATTTTTGGGGCACCTGGGATATATCTAGAGAATTCTGATTTTCTTGCTTTGTAAACTCAAAATGTGCTGATAATATGCTAAGTGTTTGTTATTAGCACTAATATATTATATACCTAATTAATTTTGATATTATTTCTAGAGGCTCAATAAAAACAGATATTTTTTACACACAGAAATTTTGAATTATTCACTAACTCTGAACATGGTGCAATGCCTAACACTTAATTTCAGTAGTTAAAAATTAGTGTTTTCTTTTAAACTAAGATCAGCATTTAGTTTAATGTTACATATACATTTTTAAAGTCTCTAAACACTCTTCTGTTAAATGTCCAGAAAATGCTAATTTCTAAAATCTCTGGTTAGAAGAAGCTGTTTTACACTACATTTCAAGTTTATGACATTACTTTTCATTATTGATTTTTTAATTAATTCATCTTAATTAAAGAAGATTTGGTACACTAATTCTTATCTTTTCATTAAATGGCAACACTAAAATTTTTTAGTGTGTGGGGTATAGTTTATTCTCCATGATAATGGTATGATGTGAATATTCCTTTTCTGTAAGGATGTTTTACTGAATAGTCTGTTAAATTGTCTTGCTTCTGTTTAATTCATAAGCATTGAGAATCTTTAAAACTTATTACTTGTGATTTTTCATGGTACTTCTGTACTAATGCAGCCAGTATAACAAATATAATTACCCCTGAGCTTCCAGCATTCTAATTCCTGTACTCTAATTTTATGATTACTTAAAAAAAAAATAGCATTTCAATAATTTTTTAGGCAACACAGAAATTTACGTAAACAATAAGGTATTATGAGAAATGGTAATAAGGTGTATCTTACCCTCTTCATTCAAGTTTGAAATATTTTGCTGTTATTAATCAAAATAACGCTGTACAAAGAAACAAAAATAATGAAGAAAATGTTGCCCTGTATACTGGAAAATAAATTGAAATTATCAATTCGGAATGCTAAACGACATTAAGAGTTTATCAGTATTTACCTATGAGAATGAGATTAGAATGTTTATGAATCCAAACAGAATTGAAGCTATGTTTTGTTTTATGACCTGTTGCATGCTGAATAAAAAAATGTTAGCCAGATCATTGAAAATCTAATTTAGTTAGAAATATCCATTCCAAATGCATATCTTTGTATCTATTTTTGAGACTGTATTTAGCAACTTTCTGTCACTTACGGGATACAAAGAAATTGAGCTCAATATTGAAAACACTGCAAATAAAAGCGTAGAGGAACAGAAAAGGAAACAGGTAAAGAGAAGGTCGTTCAGTATGGTTGTCACTATAATTTAGAGAAAGTAGTTCAGTATGCTTGTTACTATAATTTCCAATATGCCTATTACTATAATGCTTTCATGTTTTTCCAGTTATACTGATTTTTTAAAAAAAAAATTAAAAAGGGTAGTATGGACATCCAGCATTTTTCTAGATTGTAGTCTTGACATTGCAGTTGGCCCTATATAATCAAACTTCATTCAAAGAATAGCTCCTCATGAAACAGACTTTAGCTTTGAAATGATATATTCTTTTCTGAAGCTGCTTTGGCAGTATGAAACTGTATCTTTCAAAAACAATCTGCTCTGCGTTGATGCAGCAAGCTAATAAAAGAAAATAAAAGTTCTGTTTATGAAGGCATATGGCAACCCTTATTTTTGCAAGATAACAAAACTTGCTATGAGGTTCATATATAAATAAAAACTTAATTCAAGGAAAATATGAACAGTTGAGAAGAAATAAAACATGGAACAGCTTAGATTTATCAAATCTGATAAAATGTTACCTATATTGAAAATGTAGAAATGGGAACTATTTCCCTTCCTCTGTTCATGATTCATATACATTCATATGTTCCTGAATAAATTATGAGTATACATCTTCTAATAACCTCTCACCTATTAATAAAATAGATATGATATGCAAGTTGAAATAAGAAGAATTTATTTTCCATTACACTAAATCTTTTTGCACATTACAATTAAATTAGTGAGGTGTGTTAGGACTTGAACACTGGAAAATAAGCAAAATCCAGAAAAGAAGAGGCTGCTCAGAGTAAATACTTCAAAAATCTTGTTGTATATTTCTGTCCACCTGTGATATGATGATTATTTTGTTTAAAGAACAAGCAAACTTGCATAGTGGATTGTGCATATGGCCAACATTAAATGATATCTTCACTACTATGTTTTCATAGCATTTTCAGTTCCAGTGCTGCAGGCTGACTTGTTACCAGATGCCAGTGGATATTTAGGCCCATAGGGGCATGCCAGAGGAATAAGGTAGGCCAGTTCAATTTCAGGATTGCAATCTGTATTTAGAGGTTTATATATTTAGGGTAAAAATCCAGAAAATGACAGAATTATTAGAAGGGGAAAGTGGCAGCCAAAAAGGGGTGAAAATATGTGGATAATGGCTAGAATTTAAAAATAATTTATCCTTCAAAATTTGGCTTTGTTTTAAATACACATCTATTATAAAGATTATTCTAATTAATTTCTTTATAACAGGCACAGGTCTGGTTTACAATATTTTGAAAGCAAATTCAAGTTTTCTTATTTATCTAGTTGAATAGTACACTGCAGAGAGGGATTTACTCATATATTATTAGGTTATTGATATTGCAAAATATAGTAAAATGCATAAGGGAAGAAAGAATATCAAGCATATATTTTATCCAGCACCTTCTTTCAAAGTAGATTTTATGTAAGTCAGTTTGTCTATTACTTCTTTTAATAGGGATTTTATTATAGCAACTTGAATGCTTATTGGGAGTACTTGTTCTAAACTCAAAAGGCAAATACTATAATGCAGTTAGAATTCATGGACTGCAAGAAATTAGAAAGAGATATGATACGCAAGTTGTTCTTTGCTTTAGGACAGAAGTAATCTCTTCTACACTAGAAGAGGCTGAAGTGGTTCATGTTCTTTGGAGTTGAAAGTTCATTGAATTCATTGTCTAACGCTTCTTTGGGGGTTTTGCAATCTGCTTGGGTGCTGCAAAGTCTGCCGTTATCCAGCGCTTTGGTCAGATAAGCTTTCTTGGCTGCCGCTATCGGCTGCCTTACCTTACCTCGCTTATCTCTGTACCTAGCTTGTGCTTTGCAGTGAGAGCAGAAATCCCCGATGGTAGTTTGAAGCAGGTAGAAATAAGGAAGAGAGAATGGACCCTCTGTAGCTTTACCCAGACTTTAATGGTATTCTTTTCTTCACGATATGTGCTACCAGAGAGACCCCGATAGGGTTGTTACGCAGACTTTTATAGGAAAGGGGAAGGGAGTGGTGATAAGGTGGGTCCAAGGTTCGTAACAAATCAAGAATTGACATGGGGTGACAGCTTTCCAATGAGTCTTGGGCAAGGGCGGAACATATTTGCATTAGCCTATGAATGTTACAGAACAGTAGAACTTTCTGGCAACTGTTGAATAGTAAAACCATATGATGAATATTAAAATAACAGAGGTGGAACTGAGTCTATGATTGACAGGGTTAGAACGTGGCAGCTAGGGGTTTCCCCCTAGCCCACTGCCACAATTGTCAATTCAGCTTCACAGCATCCAACTACCAAAGCCAAGCATTCAGTATGTGTCGAGGGGCAGAGAAACACAAATTATTTCCTTTTCAGTGTAGCCCCTATCACTCAGGGGCTTTTCCAAGTTACAAAATACATGCAGTAAATTGTCAGTTCTAACATGTCCTGGATCTTATCTTTCTTTTATAACATGAAATTAGAGGCCAACAACTTAGCTGAAATTTAATATGAAACGTAACTTCATAATACATGTAGCTACAGTGATATTGGATAAGAAAGGATGCAAAAGAGGACTGGGCTTTGCCCTGTGCCTACCTTTTGCACTTCTCTTGGTAAAGTGTTAAGTAATGCTGTCATGTAATGCTGTCATAAGTGACACACTCCAGATATTTTGAGAATCCTCCTCATACTTACACAAGCATAGTTAAGACACTGCTTCAGAGTAAGTTACAGACCTGCAAGTAACTGCCACAGGAGGTCTAAAGTAACAGGGCTGAGCAAACCACATCTCTGCTCTACCATTTGGTGTATTCTGTGATTCCTCACCTTTACCTTACCTAGTCTGGTACAGACTCCTTCACTCATGCAACCCAGTTCAGATATCTGTTGAAGAATGAATTGGACTCCAGTAACATCTGTTTCTGTCTGTGGACTGTACAGAGAACTTTCACAGAGATATTTACAATGTAATACGACCACAGTTGCTCAGATTAAGCATTTCCAAAGTGATGACATAAAAAGTGAGAACACTCTTTCAGTTAAGGAAGCTTTTAATCAGAATTGAGAGAGCCAGTTCTTTGGCCAAAGAAGCAATTTAGACATAAAATCAAGAAAAAAGGTTTTAACTCAAATGCTAGCTGAAGGCTCTAACTGAGGGAAGACACCTGATAGTTACACGTGATACAGACAAGCAGCAACATTACTGAGTGTCTTGTGGTCTGGACCTTAATGGAAATACAAAATTAGTTTCTAGATACACAGTCATCTTTCTGCCTGAGGGACAGTTTGTAAGGGAAGGATCTACAGGAAAAGGAGGAGTCTGAGAAAAAGGGATAAGAATGCTTTGGGATTCTTGAAGGTAAGAGGAAACAAATTTGAGAAGACAAATTCCAGATCTAACAAAGTCAGCAGCAACATTCCCATTTACTTCATTAGGAGTCAGGATAAGCAGAAATATGAACAGAATATGAATAAAGGAAGATTTCTCCAGTTTTGTGATGCAGCATCTTATGTTTATGTACAATCTGTCTTCCACAAGGAAGGGCTTTAGAAACTTCATACGATAGAGTTCATGTTTCTCTGAAACGCAAGTGCATCAAAGATGAAAGGTTTGAACTTTACAACACAGCAATCCAGCAATACATAACTGTTTACTACAGAAAACACAAAGTTGTTTCAATGACACATTTTGAGAACAGTGGAAATGTTCGTAATAAACTCAAGTGATCACCTTTGAAAGTCTGCTCTTGAAACAGTTCATGAGATAATGCGATAATTTACATTGCTGTAACAGCAGATTCAGAGAGAAAAGAGTCTACTGAATGTCAATATCTCTTTTTTTATCATGTTTTTTTTCTACAAAAGATGTGATTCCACTTTTTTTAAAATTTATTTATAATTTAGAGCCAAATCATACATGGAGTTCCTAGAGTCAGTAAGAAAATAGAGTTGTGCCACTTAAAAGATTTTTTTTACTGGTGATGTTTACTTCACCCATATATCTATATAGTTATATATTTATCATTCAGACTGGATGTGTCCATGTGTGTATGTACCAAAAATATATCTATTTTTTCTCTCTACATGGAGAAAAATGTCCTCAATTTTTTTGTTGGAAGTTTTCCAACTGATGTATTGTATAAAAAAGCCCCAAAACCATAGACTGAGGTATGACAGCTATTTCATCCCTTCCATTCCTTTTCACTGAAAAATACATGAAATATACAAATTGCAGAATATGAAGCTTGTATGAACAAACCCTTGGTAATCTGGGATATGAAGTTTCTTTTTACAAAAGTAATCTATGAGTTTTAAAAGACAATAAGAAACCCCATAAATTTTAAAAAAATTATTGGTATGTAGTAATGACTGCTTCCTAAAAAATTCTTTTAAACTGTGGCTATATTAAGAATTAAAAATCTATGGTTGATATTTTATCATATAGGTAATATAACTTGATTCCTAATGAATCAACATGTTGCTGTTGCAACCATTGTGTGCCATACATAGCTACTTCTTTATTAAATATAGAAGTCAGCCAAACTTGATTAGATGCATTATATTTTGTGTAGGAAAAATTTATTTTAAAACACACTTGGAAAAGGGCACAACAGCACAGCTTTCAGTGGCTTCACAGAACTATAGACCAGCTGACCTACTTCAAGTAGAGCTTTGGAAAGTATGAAGTCACACTGAGGAGGGGATATGTCTGATTTCAAGATCTTAGGAAATATCTGATTGCAAAGCTAACTCCAACCAAAATGAAATGGAAAGTTTTGATTATGTAAGACTCATTACCTGAGAAAATTGATTATAATTTATTTATCGAAGCTATTACCTGAAATATAGAGCATATATATTTCAAATAAACTACATTATTCTGTAACCTATATGCATAAATAAGTATTTCAGAGAATTATTCATCTGACATATTTAACATCTGATGAGAAAGACAAAGTTTTAGACCAGTACTTGGCAGCAAAGATCTAAAATTCCTGCATGTATGATGTGCAGCAGATTACCTGGACCCTTAATTGTTATCATCAAAAGCACACTGCTTGCTGTATAGTATTTTTGTAAAATGTGCTATGTATTATCACTGTTGCATTAAATACTCTAGCAAAGTACAGTTTTCTTATTAGAAGTGGTTAAAATGCAGGTGTTTACTCTTATCTTTGATTTATATTTATTTTCTGTTCCTTCTACATTTTTCAATGCCTTTTGTTCTTCGTGAAAAAAATATTTAGCTTACAAAGCTAATCAGTTATGCCTCCTTCAGTTATAATGCCACTGTCCATGACCTGAATAAAAGAGATCAATTGATGATTAAAATAGTCAGATCACCATTTCTTTCTCACACCATTGATCTCTTCATTACAAAGTACTTTTTTGCAAGTGCAGCTCCACAAATTGTCCTGATTTAATGAAAAGTTAGTAGGTGCCTTATCATCCTGATTTTTTAATTTACTGTTATTACTTATTGGTACATTTGGATTAAAAAAATATTTTCTCAACTTGGTTGCTGCTTGAAAAGCCATTTGTGATTACACTTGTACTTACAGATACATTTATTATATTTTCTGAAATGTTGAATATAGCTGTCTGAGAAAAGTTACAAAGCCAAAAGTGGTTTATATGCAGCATTAGCTAATTGGTCAAAATGGAAATGTTATGGTTGGTTTTCTTTGATTGTACCTGTACCCTACCCGGCGTTGCAGAAAAGCTCCTGAAGATGTTGGCTATAAAACTCAAGGAGTTTTTGAGCATCCACATTCTTCCACCCAGTGAGCTGTTAAAACTCAGAGAACTGGTAAAGCTGAAAAGGTAACCAATCACTGAGCATTATGGCATTGCCTACTGTATTGCAATTTCAGATAAAAACAATATCAGCTTTAGCTTCAGAGGAAATCATTCCTTCATGCTCTGTACTGTTATAGCTCCAGCTACATTTAAAGGCTGCTAGTTTGGAACTGTATGGCCGCTGAAACATTCTGGTTTGTAGATTTTGTCTGTAACAAAATATTTGAAATATTTCATTGAAGATAATCCAATTTTTGTGCCAACACCAAAATAAAGTGAAATTTAAATTATTTGCCAAATAAATGTTAATGAAATTAGTAAATGGAACACTTCTGACAAACACTTTTTAAGAAAATAGTACCATAGGTATTTTAAACCCATAAATTCTTTATTTAGCTGTAGTTTATTGAAAATGTAATTATATAAATATTAAATATTTATTCAAACTAAGTACTATTTTGGAAGGGAAAATATAATTTTGTTTTTCTTTACTACAAAACTATATAATTACTGCATTCCTTTTCTTCAATGAAAGATAGTTGGTTTAATCTTAAAATCTGTATTTAAATTAAAACATTGAAACTATTCTAAGGAAGTTTTTAATAATGACTTCTGACTTTGAAGAAATCTACCACTTTAAAGAAAATAGATGTAATGGATATTTTTCAAAAGCTGTTAATTGGAAATGTTTTCCCTACATTTAAATGTTCGAAGGTGAATCTCATTTTCTAAAGGGAGAAACAGCAAATGACAGAAAAAAATATGTTTTCTTCAATAAATTCAGAAATATTTGCATCATATGCAACCCATATAGGCATTCATAACTATTTTACTGAATATGATTTTTTAAAAATTGTATTTGACAGGATGTGGTGAATTCCAAGTGTATGTTTATACAGATTATGCCAGAATGACACTTTTAAATATTAATTAGCTGTTCAAACATGTGGCATATCAAAGCACATCTGGTCTGCGGCAAAAAGTGAAAAGAAATGGCACATCAGCTTTTAAGATACATTGATAGGGTCACATAGATCAGCTTGTTCCTATCTCCACTCAGGGCGTTTCATCAGCATCTCACTTTTTATGACATAATTTGCATTTTAGGAGACATTATAGCGTATGCTGACATGCCAAAATTTTCTCAACAAAAAGTTGTTATCCGAGTGGTGAAGCAGAGCTTCAAGACTGCAATATCTTGTCCCCAGGGACTTTAAACTTGCATCCTCATGAGAGAACTCTGAGAGTTCTCAAGTTAGGGACTACATAGGTGCATGGTGTCTTTCTGTTGAAGCCATATCATTGCACAGCCAGCAATGTGAGGTGCAAGGGGCAAAACTGAAATCAAGGAACAGAAGTCCTGGTAGTTCTGTTGGATAATGTAACTGTTCCCATGGGAGATGGAATAGCTACTGTTTTGCTTCTGTTTCCACGATGACTTTTTAGTGTGTTGACCCTGGCTGGAGGCCAGGCACCCACCAAAGCCACTCTGTCACTCCCCATAGCAGCTAGAGAGGGGAGGTAAAATATAATTAAGAGTTCATGAGCTGAGACAAGGATAGAGAAAGGTCATTCACCAAATACCTTCATGGGCAAACCAGGTTAAACCTAGAGATATTAACTCAATTTATTACCAACAAAATCAGATATGATAACGAGAAGTAAAATAAACCTTGAAAACCTCTTCCTCCCACCCCTTCCTTCTTCCCAGCTCTACATTCTCCCCCACTGCTGCAGAGAGACAGGGAATGGGGGTTATGGTCAGTTCATCACCTGTGGCTTCTCCCACTGCTCAGGGAGAGGAGTTGTTCCCTGCTCCACTGTGGGGTCCCGCCCACATGAGACAGTTCTCTGTGAACTTCTCCAACATGAATCCATCTCATGAGAAACCTCTTTGAACGGCGGCAATATGAGTCCACCCTACAGGCAACAGTGCAATCTAAACTGCTGCAGCATCGGTCCCTCTTCCACAGGGTGCAGTCCTTCAGGCACAGCCTGCTCCAGTGTGGGTGCCCCACAGGGTCACAAGTCCTACCATCAAACCTGCTCCAGCATGGGCTTCTCTCTCCGCAGGTCTGCAGGCCCCTGCCACGACCCTGCTGCAGCACAGACCTCCCACAGGGTCACAGCCTCCGCTCAGGCATCCACCTGCTCGGGTGTGGGTATCTTCCACGGGCTGCAGGTGAATCTCTCTATCCCCACAGACCTCCATGGGCTGCAGGGACACAGCTGCCTCACCATGACCTGCACCATGGGCTGCAGGGGAATCTCAGCTCTGGTGCCTGGAGCACCTCCTGCCCCTCCTTCTGCACTGACCCTGGGATCTGCAAAGCTGTTTCTCTCACATGTTCTCACTCTGTTCTTCTCTGGCCCCAATTAAAACTGGTAATCTTTAATTGAGATTATTCAACATGAAGTGCTAAGAAATTGACATGAATTGACACAATTTTTTTTGTGATCATTCACTGAGATTATAACAATTCCCTTGTGCCCATAGCTAGAAGTGGAGAAGCAAGAGTGTTATTGACAAGGACAAAAATGTCCTTCCACAAATCTTTGAAAACATTTTATAAATGCTTGGAAATAAATGGATACTTGCTTGAAGAAATAATTCCTAAAATCTTTGAAAATGCTGTTCATGATATATTTCCTTTATTGTACCTCCCTTCCTCTTTTCTATAATATTCTAATTTTCTTTTCAACAAATTCCAAGGAAGATTAGCCAGAATTCATGTTTTCTGAAATAAAGATCAGTGATTGGTCACATGATTGATTGAGCTGTGCCCCAAGTAAAACTCCAGATTGTAGGCATTTACAATGAAGTAACTAATTGTAGTGCCTCTATTCATTCGTCCCAAGCTAATCAGGGAGGGCTCACATATAATGTCTGCATGTGGGCAGCTGAACTGGGTTCTGGGGATCCCGTGATCTAACTCACCTACAGACATTTTCGTCATGGTCCAGCAGCTGTAATTATGGTGTTTAATACATTCTGAGATTCAATTTTATTCTGCGGTTCCAGAAGTACCTGCAATATATGCCAACCCCAATGGAGGTTTTGCATACTCCTCACTTCTCAAAAGGTGTTTTTGTCTAGGTATAAGGCAGGTTTATAAACTTTTATCTGAGTCAGTGGAGAGCAAGGGCTTTGTCCACTCTCCAGCCTGGAATGGGCTTTGCCACTAAAGGCAGTGCTATAGGCTAAATGTTGAAGCCTATTCCTGCTATCATCTTTCCTAAAAATTCAGTCTGTGCAGTGAACAAGCAGTAAATCTGAGGAATTACCCCTGGAACAAAAATCTCCCTTAAAGTATGCATTTTTATTTCCTGAAAGCTTTCCCTTGCCTTCCGCCATCTTATGCCTGAACCTTTAGCTGACATTAGGGCCAAAGGAGAGCACTTCAGAGCTGGAAATAGGCTGTTGACCATTGAGAAGTGCATGTGGTGTACATGTTATTCAGACGAAGGACTATAAAAGAAACACATACACTACACGGTCTGCCATGTGGAGCGAAAGGCATTACCTAAGATGAACACAACCAATTTACAATTTTCTTCCTTGGGCCTGCCTTTCTGCCACAACTGATTTTTCTCCCTTAAGCATCTAATTTCGTCATTCTTTCTGTTTCTTGAAAGCACTGCATTTTTTCACTGAGTAGTGAAAAATAGTAGTTCAATGTATCTAAAAGGTTTTGACAGTGGTAACATGTTTTGAGGGGGTATAAGATAATAATATCAATGCTTCTTCCAATAAGCATTAAAAATATGCTTGGAACAATAGCAATTCCTCAGTTCAGATGAAATAGGTGAAATCTTTGAGAACTAGTAATGAGAAAGTAATTACTTACTCAATAACCCAATAATTTTATTAACTCTTTATGTGTTGTGCCACATATGCTTACAAATGCAAAGAGAAAAATATTCAGACTAAGAAGTCACAATTATGGTAGCAAAATAAGTCTTATTTGAGGAATTTTACTTCTTACTATTAGAAAATTTAACTCACTTCTTCAACACAGTCGAGTATAAAAGCTACTTTTAATTCTGTGGTCACTATTCTCAATGATGATAAATTACTCCTTGCACTTTTTTGTAAACAGATGTAGACACAGAACAATTTTACTTTTTTTTTCTCTTAGTGAATAAACTCCCTTTTTTAAAGAGTAAGTTATTCTTAGACCACTTTCTAAAGGGCTGCAAATTGCAGTTACAGTATGAAACTGAGATGATTAACATGGTATTTTCTGCTTATATCTATTGAATTATTTGAAATGAGTTTTCCTGGTGAGAAAAGTGAAGGAAAACCTTATTTATACCACCAGGTAGAACTTCAGAGATAGTTTCACTGTTAAGAAACTGAAGAACACGATGAGTTTCTCTAAGGTATTAGTACCTTTTTTCTTCTACCACAAAGAATAATATTTTGAGGCCATATATTAATGTTAAAAGAATTTCTTTTTACTCTTAATATGGTGAATGTTGCAAAAACAGTCTAAGTACTTCTGAAACAAAAATATTTAGTATTCAGATTATTTGTTACTCATCTTGGGGTTAATGATTTGTTGCTTGATTTTTTTCCCCCTTAGATACTTGGTTTGAAGAATTATGGTTTAAATGTATATTTTTGCCTCTTACTATTTTCTTCTACTCAAGAACTAACTTGCAATATATCACAGCTGTCATTATAATGAGAGAAAACATCATGATGCAGCAGAACTTAGTCAATTCAATTATATTGAAAATGCAGTGAAATTATTTTGATAGAAATGCACCTGCTGAGGCTGCCTGCTAGGCTAGTCCAGAATTAGATACTGTGTAAAAAGTTATTAAAAAGTTCATTTAGACAATTTATCTCTCAAGTGTGTCAGGGGAATATTTCCCTGAAGAAACGGTCAAAACTCTGGAGAAATGTCTATTTCAAAAGTAAAGGTAAATTATGCAGCCTTGTTCTAGTAATGGTGAAAATACACAGTGTCTTAAAAAGAAATTCAAAGGTTTAAAAGATTTTGTAGATGCGTGGGATCAAGCCACCTGTGAACTATAGAGCCTTGGTCCATAGGTCTAAGAAGAGCATGAAAAAATTAGGATCTCTTAAAAAAATAGTTCAAATGTTGGAAAATGTCTAATGGGCATTCCACTGACTTTGGATTGCATTGGTAGTAATAACACAGTAACAAAAAGTAGAAGAAATTTACTATAGAAAATCACCCAGAAAAAATGAGTGAAGGCATATCCTGCTTTCTCTGAATAGCTATACTGCTAGCATTTTGGAGGCAACTTCTCCACCACAGGACTACCAGGAAGAATAATATATTTCCCTCTGTGAATGGCCTTTTGATCCAGCTCTCACCGTTCCTGGTTGGTTGTGTCATATCAGCAACTGAGGTAGCAGCTTACTGAGCTAACATGAAGCAAAAGCTTCCCATACAAATATCCATACTTCCAATTAGTTTATCACACTGTGCCCATTCACTTCCCCAGAAAAGCAATAAATCACTTCTGGAGCTTTGATCTTCATGACTCCTAGAATCAGGACTCTGTGATTTTTTTTTTTATAGCCTATTTTGCTTATAAGTTATGACAACTTTGTGTCTTTCTCTCCTGAATGAGAGTGATTGCTATAACATTCATACAGTTCATATTTTGAGTTTAAGAACTGCTGATTGTGTTAACCAATGTTTTATAAAACTACCCTGTTTTAGCAGTGGTTCTCAGGAGTGCGAAAAAGATGTACAAATCATCTCTAGTATGTTATTGCAAACTGCATGCTTTAAGTTAATTTCAATATTGTCACTGTAAAAACTGATTTGTACCTTTGGGAGTTGTCCTAAATTTTCAAGAGTATTTATCCTTGAAGGAAATATCAGGAAAAAATGATATTTTCTTGGTGTTGAAGAATGCCAATTTGCTTCTTAAAGCTGGACAGCAGATGGCCAGCGTGCCGTTGACATTTCTTCTCTATAAATGCATGTATAAAAATCTAGGAAAAAAATATATACACAGAGATGTTTAGTAACTTCCCCCAAATTATTATAGTAGCAACCAAAGAAGGTTCTCATAGAAGCCTTTCTAAATGGCATCTTTTCATCAAATATATCAAATAAATTAATTAAAATATCTACATATATAAATTTTAGGTATGCACTTAGCAAAAATATTCTCTTTATGTTGTTTATATAAGAATAATTTTAATGTGATACCCAAAAGGAAGTCAACTGACAACTCAATATGTTGTCTGCAGAAACCATATGGTATACAGAGAAGTCAAGAAAAAAAAACCCTTAAATTCATTTATTTAGAGAATCAAACTATGTGAGTAGAAGATGGAGTCTGGGTTCATACACTCTGTTCTGAAAGGCTTCTCAGAAGAATTTTGGTTCCAATTCAAAGCAAACATGGCAAGTATTTGAACATCATCTTTTTTGTTTGTTTTTTTGTTGTTTTTTTCCCCAGCTGTTGGCACAAAATGATGCTGGGCTTGCAAAAGCTGATGAACTTCAGAGAGTTTTGTCTTTGGGGGCTGCAGTTATATAAGAAAGTGTCATAATTTCTAGCATCTTAGAATGCCTATCATGTGATGTATTTCAAGCACTATCTGAGATTAGCTGTCCATTCACATCTGCAAAATATCAGGGTGTCCCATTTTCATACACATATTTTATCAAATATTTTAGTTTACAATTGAAAATGAAAAATAGCTATTATTTAGCCTTGTTTTGTAAAAAACATGAAGGTGTACCTAACTGAAGAAGATTCAGGAATGCTAATTATAGGCCCAAAAGTCTTATTTTCACATAGAAAAAGTAGTGTATCACAGAATAATAAATTCATAGAATCATTTAAGATGGAAAATATCCTTAAGATGATCAAATTCGACCATTAACCCAGCTCTGCGAAGTCCACCACCAAACTCTGTCCACAAAGTGCCACATCTACCCATTTTTTAAATAACTTGAAGGAAGGTGACCCCACCTTCCACTTCCCTGGGCAACCTGTTCCAACATTTTGGTGAAGAAATTTTTCCTAGTATCCAATGTAAACCTCCCCTGGTGCAGCTTGAGGCCATTTTCCATCTTGTTCTATCTCATGCGATTGTGTATATGTATAGAAGACTTTGAGTAGCTGTTTGTGCATATACCGAGCTCAAAATTATTTCTTCACAGTGATGAAGGAGACTCAAACTGGTCAGTGAAAATAATTATGTAAACACTATTAATGATTAAATCATAGTTTCAATAATATTAATAAATCAATTAGATTTCATGGCTTTTTATAGCATAATATATGCCCTTGTGTTCATGAATAATTGATGTAAGTAACAACAACAATGACAAAAACAACAAACAAAGATAAATAATCCTGTAATATATGTTGGTTAATTCCTGAAAAGGTTAAGAACATCAAATTTTCAAATATCATGACCTGACTTTAATGACCCAGTAACAGGCTGACATTTACAGTGCCATTTTTATGTAATAACACATCACATGCAAAGATCAGCAAGTGCAATGTAACCGCTTATCTCAAAGGAGAAAAATAAGTAATAATGGTACAAGAGAGGTTAATAACAGGTACAGGTCCAGCCTGGCTTTTATCAGTCTCTTTAGAAAATGAACTGGGAATTGCTGTCAGCTTGATTGGAAAATGGAGAGGAGAAACAGATACATATGGGAGACATCAGTCAGAGTGGAGAAGAGTGGTCTGTGTGAAGGTTGTTTGCAAGGTTACCTGTTCTGACGAAATGGAAAGCTGGAATTTGCATCTCAAAGCTTTGTTCCTTTCTCAACATAGTGTCACATAAATTGTCCGCCCTGGGGTTTTAATTTCACAGATGTCTAAGCTCATTTAGAAATTAAAGTGCAATAATCTGTGATCCACACTGTATCTCATCATTGTGTTTTTTCTCAGCAAATGTTACATGGTGATTGTTTTGTTTACACATCAGAACTGTATTCAAAGTTATAGGCTTGGGAGTTGGGGTTTTTGGTTTAATACATCTATGTTTTTCTGCAAAGGTTAGAACATTATATACTTTTTCTCTAATATTAGTTTCTGTTTTATTTTGGGGAGAACTTCAGATTTACCCTCTTTTTTTAATGTTTTATAATCTTTGTGGTTTTTGCAATCCCTAATGAGTATAGCTGGATGACAGATGCTTTATAAAGGTTTTAATTATCTTCCTTTTCTTTTTTTTTTTTTTTTTTTTTTTTTTTTTTTTAAAGGAAAAATTTCCCCCNTTTTGTTAACAGAGCAATTATCCTCCAAGGTATTGGCTCTTAGTTAAAGAAAAAATCCATTTTACTGTTCAGTAGACTTTTCAGCAGTTTAATTGTACTCTGAATCCTAGTAAAATAGTGTATTATTGATTTACTGAAGTAAATTATGTTATTAATTTTTGTTTTACAGTAGGTTTTTATATTTCAGTAAAAAATATATATACCTGCTTCTTCCAGATTGTGATTGGTAGGACTGAAAACAGAAATAAGCAAGCAATTCATCAGCAAAACTTGAGCAAATATTAGTACGTAAGGACACAATTGCAATCTCCCCTCATTAGGAGCATAATTTAAAAAAGAAAATAGAGACATAGTTTTTATATATAGGTACCCCAGTTCCAAATAGCCAAGGAAATAAAGACTCCTTGAAAATGTCTTTTGAAAGTCTTTTGATTTTCTTTTGCAGATCATGTGCAACAGTTCTAGAGTGTCAGAAACTGTCCTGCCAAACAGGTGCCTTTCTTATTTAAAGCTATTTTGAACAACCCTCTCGGAGCTCTGGCACCATTCATGGAGCAGACATGACCTCTCCAGTAATCTGGTCTGCCATTCAAACTTCGTAAGTTGAAATTACATCCCCAGAACATAATACGGGTTGTGGAACTCCATTAGAGTGCTCAGTTGGCACACCTCAGTTTCTGAAGAGTTTCCTGTCTCACGGAGTTGCAGAAACAGACCTGATAAATGTACCACTCCAGGTCACCATCTAATGTATCCCTAGACACCAAAGACCCTTTACATGCTTTAATATGGTCTTAAAAATAGTAGAAAACCAAAAATGACAGCATTATCTAAAAGCATCCTAATTAGCCCTCTTAAACTGTGTCTGCTTCAATTATTTTCCTTTCTTTCTCCTGTCCATGCTGTTTGTCGATAGCTGGCCAGACAACCTTATTAGATCAATGGAATTGCAATAAACTACAATATTAATTCAAAGCAGTAGTGAAGAGCATTGTATTTACTACTGATTTACAGTTAAATTAAAAAACGTAAGGATAGGGTGAAAAAGAAAAAGGGATGTTCTGACTGAATCTTTTATAGCCTTGTTATTGCTAATAAATTGTCTACACCATTCTTGCATATCTACAAATATAGTTTGCTTAATAGAACCTTTGCCTAAGAAAGAACAATGAGTAGTATTTATAACCCTTACAGTATGGCTACCATGAAATGCACCATAAAAGAGGCAAATTGCCCCCAAGCCAGAGTATTTAGACATGCCATGATTTCCCCAGTATAAAGACGTGTAAGTTCTGCAGTTTCAGTTGCTACAGCATAGCTGTAGGCAAGGTGGGAGAGGAGTAATAGAAACACTCCTAACATTTTGTGGCTGGTATTTTTCAAAGCAGTATCTAATTACCACTGAGAGTGGTATTCATCTCACTTGACTCCAGTCATCCATATCTGATCAAATTACCCTTGAATATCTTTGCTAAGGAAAGGAATAAGAATTGCTAGGACACACCTTATTGTCATATAAACACCTAGGGCTAATTTGAGGTCTTTAAAGGTATCTGAGATGCTTTAAGGCATCCAAAACTTAGAGCTTGGCCAATTTTACTGATGCTTCCAAAAAAACCCCAACCCCAAATATTAAAGGTTCTGCAACAGAATTTTTCCCTCCTGGCACATCAGTGGAAGACCACGTAGGATGTCCTAGCCCAAATGTCAGTAGGCTTGTTTAGGCAATTTAACTGAGTCCCTGGAACAGAGGTGAATAATTTCCTAGTTGATCACATTTCTCTCCATTGTCTGTGAAAGGAGCCTTTGGAGTCAGCTTGGATGTGATTTCATCCCAAGAATCCTCCATGGAAGCTGCAAAATGACCCTCCTTAACACTACTGGACATAGAGTTAACCTGGAGTTTGCAACTCCTCAGTTACAGTCCTTGTATTCCTTTGAGTTACCTTTGCATTTCTTCCTGAGAGCTGATCAGGATTGTTAGAGCACCCGGGGCTGGACCACAACAGGAAACTGAACAGGACCAGCTACTAGAAAACTTCTTTATGAAGTTTTATAAAGTGGTGATGTGGTGGTTCTGCAGGATAGTGACAGTAGAGGGCTAGAAAATGGTGATCTTATTCAATGTGAAAAATAATACATGAGCCCACAACCTGATAATAACTGCTTTACAGGCTTTATTTTGAGCACCTCGGTTTTCCCTTGATCGTACTGAGAGCTGTAAGACTCCTCAGAGCACAGTATTGTGTTAAAAAGGCTTTTAATAAAATTTGGAGCAGTGGTTCCTGGAAGATATAGTGCTCTAAACTGCTATCAGAAATAGTCAAAGAAGATGGTGTCTCAGTGCTGTGAGAAATGAGCTTAACTTACCACAGGATCCTCCTACAAATGAAAGAATTATTCTTTCTTTCAAAAGATTTATTGTAGTTGAAGACAGGAGGCTCTCTGGGCATTAATGAAATATTGAGTACCATATTTGTATTCTTTGGGTACCTATACTGACTATAACAGTAAAATCTACTGTAAACTGAATAATTCATTCACTACTCACCATGGGCAGGCAGGTGTTCAGCCATCTCCAGGAAAGCCTAGCTTCATCATACATCATAGTGACCTGAAAAGACAAACACTACCACTCAAAATGTTCTCTTTTTTCTTCTTACCAAGTCTTTATATGCTAAGCATGACACTAGATGGTGTTAGCTATTCCTTTCTTCAGCTGGGGTCAGCTGCCCCAGCTGTGTCCCCTCCCATCGTCCCTGTACACCCCCAGCCGCTCACTGGTGGGGTTGGGGTGAGGAGCAGGAAAGGCCCTCACTCTATGCAAGCGCTACTCAGCAGCAGCAGAAACATCCCTGAGTTACCAACACTGTTTGCAGCACAAATCAAAGCAGCCCCATATCAGTTACTATGAAAAAAATTAGCTCTGTCCCCCCCAAAGCCACCCTACGTAAAACAGAAAGATAATATTACATATATAGGATAGCAGAGCCCTGAGAATGTGCTGCCATTCATTTCGGCAGGACCAGATAAAGGTACAACAGAGCATGCTGGAATATATGTATTCGTGTATTTTATTCAGCAAATGAATAAGCAGAAATTGTTGTGACAGAAATGTGCATGCTGTGGCACAGGGGTTAAATGAGACCAGATTACTAGGATAGCATTTGTCTAGGTCTGTAATACAAAACTTGCATAAGCTACTGAAGACTTTCTCTTTAAAGGGAAGAATTGCCCTGTATCAGAGTATGTGTATGTGCGGTGTGTATGTTTTTCTGTATATACAGGATATGAACATGTATCAGCTCTTGTTTCCACACACAAGATCCCATATAGATCCTAACAGCATGACAAGTTTATCCCAGTTTGTTAACAGCAGCTTTCCATGAGTAAGAACAACAACCATCAAAGCATTAATTATAATTACCTCCATTGCTAATCCTTTGCTCCTCCACAGTCTCAAGATTTAAATTAACAAAAACCACAAGAACGTTCTACTTTGTACTTTTCAAGTACATTACACAAGTTGACAATATTCCCTTCTTTTCTTTTCACACACTATAATAGAGGTTTCTGCAAAGATGCATTTTAAATGATGCCTACCAGCACTTCAAAGCCATCTCTTGCATGGTAGACCTAAGTTTAGCTTAATCAATGTTTGATATAATGAAAATCTCTTGACAGAAGTTGATATGCTTAAAAATAATTCTCTGATGCTTCATTATATATTCACAGAAAGGTGAAATTTGTGGTGATTATACACACCTCTGAAATATGTCTCATTGGATTAGCAGCTATAATTAGCATTCACTTTTATGAAAGTCAGCTTAATAATATTACTTTCTCTACCACAGGTAATATTCTTCTTGGTAATAATATTTTATTCCATGAGCAAAAATAAAGAAAATACTATTATTGTGCAGAATAGCATTTATTGTATTTAATTTATCTCTATTTTTAAAAGCCAAGATTTTCTATTTGCCTGAAAGCTTTGCTGATCCAAATTAACTGTATATATAAACACACATTTTTCCCAACACCACCCCTAAATTGTTGAGGGAACCAGGGTTCCCCATAAGTAGAGAGTCAGCTGGGGACACTGGGGGCAGTCAAAGGCTACCTTATATTCCATTCACACTGCATTGGTTTTGTAGTGCAAATTTGTTTGTATCCACCACCTCTACTGGTAGACTACTAGTAGTAGACCTTTTTCATTTGTCTTTGTATGAAATCCAGTCTGGGGTAATAATTTGTAAATTTCAAAATGGGGTCTTCCAGAAGCCCTGTAGAACTATGCTAAAAATACTTTATGTGATGCAGCCAGCACAATGCTGTTCTCTCGCCTTATCTTGATGCTATGTAGTCATTTTGCAGTTAACCAACCCAAGAACGATTTCTTTCATTGTTTCTCTTCAGTCCCTAGGTATTTCAGTCAGTCTATACCATTGGCAATTTTCATCCAATTTCTGTTATTCATACATCAGAAACATCCAGTTATTCCTGTGAGAAATTCTATTCCTTCTCTGTAGTGATGAGAATGTCACCAGTAGACCTCATAAGTATGGTCCTGGTTTTTATGCCAAGGTCATTTAATCAAAAATATTTAATGTCTTCAATAGTAAGAATGGTTGCCGGAAAACTTAACCAAACAATTCCCTGTGGGCAAAGATTTGCATACATATGGCACCCAGTTGTCTTCTTGATGTATAATATATCTATTTAGGCAGATCAAATGAAATGAAGAAGAAAACTGGTAGTACTCATATTTCCAATAAACCAGCAATAATAGATTTTTATATAACTCCCACTATAGAATGGAAATTTAAGGCTATAGTTTAATTATCATTTAAAGAATACTTTTCAGCATCATAGCTTCATTGTGTTGCAGAGTAGGTGAAAACACAGAGAAATGCTGGGGGCTGTATGTACACATTTCTACCTGTGTTGTTCAAGTGTAATGGAGAACCAGATCAGATATACATCACTTAGTTGCTATGACAAATACGTTGTACTTTCACTAAGTTGAAAAAGGGGAAATATTAGCTACACTCATTTAAATGTGAAAATAATTTATTGTCTTTTTCCAGGGTTCCCATCAAACAAGATTGTTTTCAAATCTACAAACTAGCAATGCTTTGTAAACTTTTTGATTCATATTAGACATCATACCAAAGTGTTTCCTTAAGTAAAGCGATTACACCTGTTACTGTGGAACTCCTAGGTTAATCTCACTTTTGTGGCATTTTCATGAAAACTCTATTAGAATATGTGTTTCTTCTAGTCCCTTTACAGGCTTTCATCTTCTAGCAAATGTCTTTCCTAATACAATGCATAAAATTGCATCAACAATTAATCTGTTACAAAAAGCTGCTAATATAATTTGTCATACTAGTAAGTGTCATGACCCACTGGTAGGGGCTGGGATGTCACTTATAAATTCTCATGAAGCTGAAAAAAGACACTAGACCATGTGTCAGAGACCATGTTTTATTGTACAGTCACCAAAACTTTGGCAACCAGCCCACTAATTAGACTGAAAAGGTGTTGGCTAACAAGCCCTTAAATTCTTACATTAGACTTCTACAAGTGACAGATAACAAGCCCTTTATTTTGTCCAATACACTTCACTAAGTTCTCAACTCCCACCACAAACTCCTCAAAGGTCAGGCTCACAAGCCCCAACATACCATTACACAGGCTCCTCACTCCCACAGCAGAGTTCAGTATGGAATATGGAATAGAACAGGATAGTTGTGCTTTGCTCAGGCAGAGTAGGGAAAAAACTAAAGAGTATAACCAGTCCCTAGATCCTGCATTGGTGCTGCTGCATGGATGGTCCAGAACTGGGGCAAACAATGAGATGAAGAAAGTGAAAGAGGGGAGAAGGAGAAGAGAGCAAAAAGAGATGTCAGAAACAAAAAAGAGCAAGGAAGCATCTTTCTAACCTGTGCCTTTTTATAGTCGACCTGGTGTACACCTCTTACGTGAATTAGATTTTTCATGTGTTTTCTGTATCACGCAGAGACACCCTTTCTCCAGGAAGTGAGTTGGGAGGGTGGGACTAAGTAGGAGTCTCAAAGCAGAGCAGGAAGTTGGCTTGGAACAGGACTGCCCCACTTCCATGGGACCCTCACTTTCAATCACCTTTCCTGTAGCAATACTCAAAATGTTTGAGACAAAACATGCTGAAGTCTGGTCCTCTGCAGTAAGTTGCTGCATATTTACAAGGGTGTATGAAATAAATAACTTTTGACAGAAAACAAGCTGCTTGTTCGATTTTTTAAAATAATTGTTTGGCCCTTTTTGTCATATAAAGGCCAGAGGATTTTTCGCTTTACATAAGAGTCTTTGCAGGATTTTAAGTGCCATTTGTCTCATTGAACTTCCTGTTATGTATCTTTATTATGTCCTGTATTACTCTGTTTTCAAGTCATTCCGTTGCAATGTATTTTTTGCTTAAAAAAATATAAATCTCTGTGTAATGTAAGTTACCATATAAGGATATATCTCTAATACATAAGCAGTTTAAAGTCTACACCAAGAAAGCAGTCTTGAAAGAGTAAAGCTTTAAGTAACACATAAAATAACATTTAGGACAGTGTTTATGACTTTAGCTCAAACTCTAGAAATGCCTGTGCTCTGTGAACAAAAAAAAAAAGATTTATGGAGTGCTTAATCATAGTGAATTGGGAAATAGTCCTCTATCCCTTCTCTGTAAGGCATTTCTGGACCCCCTGGAAGACCAATGTTCTCCAAGGTGCATTTAGATTGCGCATTAAAGTTTCCATATGGAAAAGCTCAGCTCTTATGATGTCTGTGAACAGCTTGTGTTACTCATCTCATTAGAAGCAAACAACTCTGGGATGGCCGAGTTGTGAAAACACCGATATTTCAATATCAGGCACAGAGGATTAGTTTCAGATCATCCTTTTAGGCAGAGTTAAAGTGGGATCTGAATTTCAGTGCCTGATCCATGCTGTAACTTCTTTAATTGTAATGCCTTCTTAATATGTGACTGTAGCTTAATATAATACACTAGATAATTGGATGGCCACGTCATGTAACAGTTTCTTTTTGCACTGCATATGTTCAATCAGTTAAAATAACTGAGCTGCTGGAAATATATTCAGTATATATTCACATTAATCTCAGTATAGCAAAAATAAGATAAAGCAATCCTTGTGTAAATCTCTCTGGTACTTTTCATTTCCAGAATCCAAAATGTGCTGTTTTCTACATTTCTGGGGTATCTTTTTTTAGCATATTAATTTACATATTTTTTGCTGTCTTTAACAATACTTCCATAATGCTTTTGTTTTGTGTCAGAAGTTATTTATTTCATATAGACTTATTAGTATGCAATAACTTACTGGCATGGCAAATGATATTAGCTGCCCTTTATAATAATTTATTTCTAAATACCTGTATAGTAGTGATGACTATATGATTTCACAATCTCCCAGTAGTGCTTTAGGAGTTGCAGAAATCATGCAGAAATCAGGCATTGTTGGCTATTGAAGACACTTGTCCTGCATGACTTCAAAGGATTGTTGCACTTCAAAATCCATGAACTCCTAAACCAGTACAAGAACATATATATAGGGTTTGGGGGTTTTTTAAACTTTATGTACAGCTTATTAATTTATGTCTATGAAGACTTTTTTCCTGTTAAAATGTACAATGACATTTACAGGAAGCATGGATTGAATGTCCTCCTTATATTCCTTTTTTTCATTTTACTGTTGGTTGCTGGTACAGAACAAGTTATGGTGAAATTGACTTTCTGTCAGCTTAATAACTATTAATGTATTGGATGCAGCGAAGCATCACCCTACATGATCCATCTTTAAAGGTAAAGTTGTTTTGCAAGAAGGTCACAATTTATTTATTCTCCATTCATTCGTTCATCTTTGAAGAGGAATCATTATGTAAACATTGAGCACATTTGTGAATTCATAACAAAAATTTTGTGGGTCCTTTGCTTAAAAGTTTAAACTGATAAAATTCATAAAGCATTCAGCAATATAGTGAGGTAATTTTTAAAAATTTTCTCTAGTGACTGATATTTTTAAATATTTTTCAACATGGAATGTTTCAATTCAATTAAATGAGTCTATGGAGACATCTAATGATGTGCTTATTTAATTATAATTTTTAACAATTATATTTAATATCTGTAGATTTTCCCAAAGTAAAAGGGGTCTGAAATCTAACTTGGATCAACATGGTTCAGTTGGCAATACAATAATACTTTCAAGACAGATGCAATTATAAATTCTCAACATTTTGGAACAGTTTCATAAGCAAAACCTTTATTAGGTTTTCAAACTGATTTCAAGCCAAATACATTCCAGGTTCCAAAAGGCAAGGTTCATCACCGTTTGCACTCTCCTCGGTCTGATATAATCTAAGTGATAGAAGAAGAAAAAGGACTGTGACAGAAGGCTTTTGTGATATGCTTTGTAATTTAATTTTTCAAGTACCTTCATTAATCCATATCATAATTAATCCAAATTAAATTAATCCAGAAAAGTAGAAACAAACTTCAAGTTGGAATATAACAGCAGCGTTGCCTTTGGCTGGCAGCCTTTAAATAAAATTTCCTGCGAGCTTCTATTAAAAATGACCATTGTTGTTTAAATTTCTTGTTTTGAATTAATCATAGACAGTCAGTGCTCCAGGATAAATGCAAGCATATGTAAAATGTTTTGAGAAGGGTGAAAAGTCTGATTTGTCCTTGATGAGATGAGTTGAGCTATTTGCATTCATTTACTGGGTTTAGGCACAAAATTTTAAGTTGTCTTAACATCTTTCCACAGAAAACATGGCAATAGTCCTTTCTATTTTCTGCAAACTGACTGCAGTAATCCCACTTCTCTGGTTTCAAATCCAAGCTCAGATTTCAAGTGCAGCTGTTTATCATAAAATGCTTGTTAATGGGCAACTGATATAGCCCAGTGGATGAGAAGATTATTCAAAAGCATGTTGCAAGAGAAAACAAAGTTTTCAAATAAAACTCGTTCTCTTGTTGTAGAATTCTGAAAGTTAAAACATTTTTTTCATAACTCCCAAAACATTTTAGAATATCTGGTTTAGGTCCATTAAGAGCTTTCTTTAATTTCTTATGCTACAGAGTAGATAGTCTTTAAGACTTTCCCTTAATAAGTAGTTTTAAAGCTCTGTGTTTTAACCAAGTAGGGCCTTCCCAACAGTTTAGAGACGCATTATCACTACCACAGGAACTTCAGGGGAATAGCCATCAGCAATTGCCTTAGAAAGAATTATTCACTCTATATCTGGGCCTCCCGTCTCTGTGCCCACTCTGCACTAAGGTCAAACAGATAGAAGGTTGCTTTCACTCCCACATGCAAACTAGAAGGGCGCAGCAGCTGCAGAGTTGCCTGTGCCTTTGGAAGTTGTTAAAATAATATTAACAATATCCAACACAAAGCAGTGAGCTGCCTAAACGAGTTTATTAGAAATTGTGAGGACAGTGACAGCAGTGTTTGCAGCTCCTCTCCAGGGACTTGAGTCAGCAGATAATATATAACCCTTATTCCTTGCCATAGTCTAAGCATTTGAGCCTTTCGAGAGGAGGAGAGTAATATTTTATTTTAAAACAGTCTCAAAAGAGTAGGTAAGGCAAAAGGTACTGGAAGCACTCTTGTTTGCTCAGCAGGCGCTGGAGATGTGATACCAAAAGTCCAAAAGCTGCCTCTTCTAACACTTAGGAGTGTGCTAGCCTCACTCTTTTGCCCTTCCTATTCTGTCTTCATTCGTTTTAACTAGACTTTGCTCCCATGACTAAGAAACTCAGCATTTCCCAGCTAGAAGTAAGTTTTCCAGGTATTCCCAGCCAGTTCATTACTGCAATGCTTCTTATACTGACCACTGTCTGGTTTTCTTTCTGTAAGAAATAGCAGCGCACTACTACCAAGAGTTAAAGTTGCAAATGTTTCATAAAACCTTGATTTTCATGTCATCCTTAGAGCTTATAAAATGATAAGAGACATAATTTAATAACTTCTTAATACTTTTACTGTTGCTGTTTCTTTTTCTTAGTTAGTGCAGTAATAATAAATGGTTTACAGCAATTTAGTTAGGCACACTTTTTCCTGTAAGCATTGCTCACTGGATTTCATAGTTTTTCAGCACATAAAAAAATATAGAAAAAGATTTGGTGATAATGTCTTATTTTGACTGGTTTAATTCTGGTTTCTGAGTCCTTCTATGTGCACTTAGACTGCATAAGTAAGAGAGGAAAGACACATGGCAATCTTTTATTTAGCAGTGAAAATTTGGTAGTGGTTCAATTTCCCCTTGATCAATCAATTCCATCAATCTATATTTTAATACTTCACACAATATAATAAATTGCTGTGATACTGCATTGCAAATTGATATATTATTTTTCATTCCTATATATTGTATCTTATAATATATGTCCTTACTACTGTTTCAGGGGTTTTTCTTCAAAAGTTAGTCTAACATTGAAAAATGTAAGTGCTTACCTGTCTTCATTCTCTTCTTATACTGAGAGAGTATTTTTAACCATTATTTTAACCTGTTAAACCTTATTATAGCTTTCCTTTCTCAGCAGAACCCTTAATTTAGCAAGGTGTGACTTTCATAACCTGTTTGCTTCTACTTGCAGATAGTTTTACCTTGCCAGAAAGAACTAAAATAAGTTTGCAATGAAGTCCCAGAAATTCAACCAAAACCTTAGATTTTAGACATTGGTAGAAATAGAATCTTCCTACTGAACAGTTGTGGAAGAACAAGGAAGAAGAACATTTCTCATTTGTTAGCTTAAAGACAGAAAATATCAAACAGAAAGAAAAAAATGTGTGTTTATGTGAGATAAACAGAGCATACTGACCTAAATAATGTTTGAACAAATAAACCAGTTTAAAGGGAACCCAAAGTAAAATGTTAAAAAAAAATCTGGAGTAGTGATACATTTATAAACAGTTTTATTTTGCTTTCTGTAGAAGTTCCTATAAAGGAAACATAAAGAAGTTGAAGTACAGGTTTTCCTCAATATATGATGTTTAAATATTTTTGAACATAAACTTCCAAGTATTTTTAGCTTTTCATCTAAATGGCTGATAAATGTTTCTTCTCAAAGCCCTTCCTGCTTTTTTAGTGTCTAACTAACTTTTATTGTATGTTCCAAATAATGAAATAACACATTAAATGCGGGGAAAAGAATGCCCAAACTTCTTACGTTGCCATTTCCTTTGCACAAGATGCAGTTCCCATGTAAGTTAAGACCAAATGCATAGTAAATAAATCAAAGACCTCATTTCCTCAGATGAAACTGCAATATAACCATTAATGGTACTCCAGAATTGTCATTGTAAACAAATGAGTTTGTCTTTTCATTTACCATTCTTTCCACATCTTTATAGATGTCATAGCAATTATCAGTGTCCTGAATACAGCTATTAAACATTCTGCTTGTTTTTTCCATGTTTTTGAAACTCTGGGAACACATATAAGTCTAGAGTGCTTGTTTGGCCTTAAAATAATGACTTTCATATGTTCAGAACATATATAGTTAAAAAAATGGGATGTTAGGGATTACCCTTTATAAGATGAATTACCATGTATAAAAAATGATCCTAGATGCCCTTTGACATTCTGTTACCCAGCCACAGGTTTATTTTACTTAATCTGCCAATTTTTCTCACTTCAATTTGAGTTACAGTTCTTTACTAGATGGAAATATTAAGCTTTAATTCCAATGTAATTAGGTGTACTCTTCATCAGAAAAGTGTTTCTCCAACACAAGGCTACATAGAGTAAATGAACTTGATTACACCTGGAGTAGAGACAGAATCATTTAGACTTTTTCTTGCTGAGAGTCAAGGCAATTCCTTCCAGGTATGAGCGAAGGCTGATATCTCATGGTATTATTTTACCTCTCAAAACTGCTATCAGGAACAGAGCTTTGAAGACCTTAGAATATAGTCAACAATTTAGTAGCTTAATTTTTTTTTATGGAAGAAGTGCTATTGAATATGAAAAAAACACAAATACCTAAATGGAGTTAAATATGAACATTCACTAAATATTTTGTCTGTAATATGGCACATTTGGTTTGCCTTAATCTCTGTAGACCTGCTTTCAGGAAGACAGGCAAATTTTGTATATGTGGTTTTTCTAGCTAATTTTCCTCCTTTAGAATTTCCTCCCTATTACCACTAAACTGTGTTGCATGTGTTAGCTTGGTTATTGAAAAGAATGTGGAAATGTACTCTTTACTTGAATACATGTTTTCCCTCTCATAAGCATTTTATTAGGGTTGTAATGAGCAATAGCTTGAGTGCTGTAAGAAGCTTTTTCTTATGTATTGACTCTTGACACACATGAAACCACATTGTCTTGAATCCCTCTTTAATCAGAGGAAAGGCCTCCTCATCCAGCCATTCACCAAATAATTGTATGTGATCAGCAGCCAGATTAGCCTGAAGCCAGGGATCTAGTTTCTCTACAGGCTGGCACTCACACATGCACACACACAAACCACAAGCCCCAAACCAGCCCAAACTCATTTTAAGTGTCAAAGCTAAAGTGAGAAATTTGAGTTGTGGGATGCTTTTTCTACTTGTTAATACAGGAGGGAAGAACTAAACCTGGTTCCCTTAAATCCTGCATGACCTGCACACTGGATAACTAAATTTCCATTTGGGTCCCAGCCACCACTTCATTCTACTTACTTTCTAGTAGCACCCAACCCTTTCAGCACCTACCAGAAGACATCTACCTCACTGCCCCAATGTTTAGATTAGATATTAGTTTCAATCACTACCAGGGAGCGCAGATGTAACCTGAACCTTCTCATTCCAAATTAGGTGAGGGTCCCCAGTGAGTCACTAAAATATCTGCTAAAGTAATTACAACAGACACCATGAGAAGACTCCAAGTCTTGAGCTGCTAGAGTATGAATAAGCACAAAGACTTTGAAATCAACAACAGCTTTAAACTGAAAGAGGGTATGTTTAGATTAGATATTAGGAAGAAATTCTTTAAGGGTGGTGAGACTCTGGAACAGGTTCTCCAAACAAGTTGTGGACTCCTCATCTCCCCCGCCCCTGGAAATGTTCAAGGCCAGGTTGGACAGGGTGTTGAGCAATCTGATGCAGTGGAAGGTGTCCCTCCCCATGGCAGGGGGGTTGGAACTAGATGGTCTTTAAGGTCCCTTCCAACCCTAACCAAATTCTATGGTTCTATGATTGTATGATTC
>VYZT01002816.1:2337-30571 GCA_013400735.1 Pomatostomus ruficeps
CCAATCCTTGCTCCCTGTCCTCGGGACATGTCTGCAACCGCTTCCCAATCCTTGCTCCCTGTCCTCGGGACATGTCTGCAACCGCTTCCCAATCCTTGCTCCCTGTCCTCGGGACATGTCTGCAACCGCTTCCCAATCCTTGCTCCCTGTCCTCGGGACATGTCTGCAACCGCTTCCCAATCCTTGCTCCCTGTCCTCGGGACATGTCTGCAACCGCTTCCCAATCCTTGCTCCCTGTCCTCGGGACATGTCTGCAACCGCTTCCCAATCCTTGCTCCCTGTCCTCGGGACATGTCTGCAACCGCTTCCCAATCCTTGCTCCCTGTCCTCGGGACATGTCTGCAACCGCTTCCCAATCCTTGCTCCCTGTCCTCGGGACATGTCTGCAACCGCTTCCCAATCCTTGCTCCCTGTCCTCGGGACATGTCTGCAACCGCTTCCCAATCCTTGCTCCCTGTCCTCGGGACATGTCTGCAACCGCTTCCCAATCCTTGCTCCCTGTCCTCGGGACATGTCTGCAACCGCTTCCCAATCCTTGCTCCCTGTCCTCGGGACATGTCTGCAACCGCTTCCCAATCCTTGCTCCCTGTCCTCCTCCTTTCTTCACTTCCCCCTCCCCAAGGGTTCAAAGTAGGAACACAGGTAGAAGATGATGCCTGGGGTAGGGGGGAGCTGCAGGAATCTGTCCTTGCTCTGTGTGGTTGTGCACATCACTGGGCAGGCTTGTCCTTGGCTGAGTTCCTCAGGTTTTGGGACAGGTCTGTATCCTTTCTCACAGCTCTGTGTGTTGGAGGTTCAGATCCCGTTTGCTGGTTTTCCCTTTCCGTTTGTCCCTGCTGTGTGTGTTTGTGTCCCTTCCTCCCTTGTGCTCTCCATCCCATGGGACCACTGCTCGTACAGCAGTGCTTCTCCCCCAAAACTGGAATCAACACCCTCTACAGGCACCTGAGGTGCCCCCAGCCATGCCCAGGACCTGCAGCAAAGGGTTTGCACCATGCTCCACCTCCTGAGTTTTACAATCCCACAGCTCTGCCATGGCATGCCAGAGATTTTCAGTGACAATCACTGATTTCAGATCACACAAGGAAACAGCCTCCAAACCCTTCCAGGAAGTTATTTCCACTGCTGCACGTGGTGTCTGGTTATCCATGCTGGACAGTGCAGGACAGCTGGGGATGCACCTGTGTGTCTGTGAGGTTCATCCGTGGGTTTGCCTCCACCCCCAGTTCCTCCCTGTGCTGTAGGAGGCAGGATGCAGCCCAGATTCCTGCTGGCAGCCAGCACCCTGGCAGCAGTGCTGGGCATGGCCCTGCTGGAGGACGGAGTGTGCAAGGCACCGGATGGCAGGAATGGCTCTCCGGGACTCCCTGGCCGTGATGGGAGGCCGGGCCAGAAGGGTGACATGGGAGAGCCAGGTAAGAGGAAGCCGGGGATGTTTGATGGGGCCTGGAGCCTCTTGGGAGGAGCATCCCAGGCTGTGGGAGCAGCTCAGGAGGCTCCAGATGTTCACAAACTCCTCCTTCTCACTTCTCCCCAGGGAGAGCAGCTCTAAGCACGAACATCAGGGGACCCAAAGGGGATGCAGGCGACCCAGGGCCTCCTGGCCCCCCAGGCGTCGTGGGCCCACCTGGCCCACCTGGCCCTGCAGGATTGGCTGGGGTGCCAGGGCCGCCAGGACAGAAAGGGAGACCCGGCAATATCCTGGAGCACCCTTGTCCTGCCTTCTCTGCCTCCAGGCTGTCCCCACCACGCATGGGCACAACCGTGGTGTTTGACAACATCATCACCAACGAGGAGAACTCCTACAGCCCCCAGAGCGGGAAGTTCACCTGCAGCATTCCCGGCGTCTATTACTTCGCCTTCCAGGTGGTGTCCAGCGGGGACCTGTGTCTGAGCCTCGCCAAGAACGGGCAGCGCGTGGTCAGCTTCTGCGACAACAACAGCCATGGCATCCTGCAGGTGAACTCGGGCAGCAGCGTGCTCAGCCTGGCCGTGGGGGACGAGGTGTTCCTGACCACCGACTCTGCCCAGGCCAGCTCCATTTACAGCGGCTCCGAGGCCGACAGCGTCTTCAGCGGGTTCCTGGTGTCCCCAGCGGCAGCCTGAGGGACTCCTGCAGCATCGTGGGGTGTCTGCCTGCCTGGCCGTTCCCCTGTGGGTGTGTGGGGTGCTTTAGTGCCACAGCACATGGGGATGGTCCCAAATGGAGCATCCAGATGTGTCCTGTGCTTCCAGCAATGTCACAGCTGGCCAGGCTGGGGGTCACCACTGCAGCCGTCACCACCATGCTGAGCCCGCCCGCGCTGTCCTGGAGGCTGTGGACTCTCATCCCTTTCTCCTCCTGGGCACTCCAGCTCCACTCCCAGTTGTCACCAGCTGTGGCTCTTTGCTCCTGAGAGGGAAATCACTGCCTGCCACTGCTTCTGCTCCACTAACCACTGCAAAAGCCTTCCTGGCACCGGGACACATCCTGTCACATCCTCCCTGTCAGTATAAATAAATGCATCTTCTACCACTGCTCCTTGAGTTTTCTTTTCTGCTCAAGCATCTTCCCTAAGCCATCAATATCCTGGACCCCTTCCCAATATCCTGGACCCCTTCCCAGGCTGCCCGGGACAGAAGTGATTCCAGCTTGTCCCTGGTGCTGCAAAGGCAGAAGGACGGGAGAGAACGGAGTGTCCAATCAGAGCTGACACTTCCAGGGAGGAATAAGAAACCTCTGGGACAGGGTTATGTGTGTCCTTCTCTGCTGAGCCCCGGAGTCACTGTCCTGCAGGAGAAAACACAGGCAGCAGATCCTGCACCTCATCCCCATGGTCCCATGTTGGCACCCAAACTCTCCCCGGAAGGGAAAAGGCAGCTGTGGTGCTCTGGCATTGCAGCAAGGAGGGACAGGGACATTGGGGCACTGATGGGATTGTGAGGTGATGGTGGTGGAGCTGTGAGGGGCTTGGGGTGACATGTGAGGGAGGCACAGCAGCTGGGCTGGTCAGGAAGCATCAGATGCCGTACACTGGGACTGCGCCTCAGGAGAGCTGATGCTGGGCACTCAAATGTCCCCGTTCCTGGAGCAGTGAGGAGGAGGCTGGGCCACCTGCGAGGAGCAACGTCCCCATGAGGGATCCTGGGCCCTCACTGAGTCCAGCACCCAGCAGAACTGGTGGGGTATGAGGAAAGGTGCAGATCAGAAACTCTCAAGGGGAAACATTCTCCAGTCCCATTGAGGGGTGCAGCATCTTCCATCCAAGCCAGGCAGTGACCTTGCAGCAGCCCCTCAGTGCCGCAGGCACTTCCAGCCCACAAGAGCTGGCCTGAGGCTCTGCTCCCAAGCTGCCCTTCTGCTCAGGAACAAGGGAAGTGAGAGGGAAAGCAGGGGATTCGGGGAGGGCTGTTCCCTGCACTGCCTTGGGGGTTGTGCCACATCTCTTTGAGCCGTGTCCTTCCAGCCCGTCCTGTTGCAGTGGCACCAGCACAGGTTTCTCAGGGCAGCCAAGAAAGAGCTCGCTCAGCAGAAACCATCAGGCAGGAGGTTGTGAAACTCGGCTGGAAACAGCTGGGGGTTCTGTGTTCCCAAGGGCCCTTTGTCCTTTCCTAACCCTGTGACTTCCTCTGCGAGGGTGTCAGGGAGCCGCCCGTGTTGCACCGTGCTGGCAGTGACCGCGGGGCCAGTGGCACCGGCAGCACAGGCTCCCTGCCCTGTCCCCACCAGAGGTAAGAGGTGCTGCAGGCTCCGTGTCTCAAGGGTGGGACTGGGGGGTCCAGCAGCACAGCACGGTGCTGGAGAGGGGGAGAACGAGAGGAGAACGCGGATGGGAGAGGAGGAGGAGGAGAGGAAGGAGGCAGAGACACTGCCGGGCTGCACACGTGTCATGGAGACGGGATGCACTGGCTGGTGGAAGGATTGCTCCTGACGGACAGAGTCAGGATGGTCAGGCTGCTGCTGGAGGACAAGGAAGATGAGCTGTGAGGAGGAGCAGGGACCTCCAGCCTCAGCGCAGCGCGAGGTGACAGTCTGCAGTGGCGTGTGCATCTCCACAGTTTGGGGATGCTGGACTCGGAGGGCTTGGGGCTGGCCATGGATACCGCAGACCTCATGGCTCCATCCAGACTGACAGTCCAACCCACTCTGTGCCAGCAGGGCTGCCCTGGGGTTGGAGATGAGCCCATCTCCACATATCCACCTCCCCAGTGCCCTGCAGTGTGTGCGGGTGGGACATTGACGACACACCCATGGCAGCCACATGTTCCTGGTGCATCTAGGCTCCTTTTCTCCATGTCCTGGAAGCCACCCTGCCCTGTGACCTCACTCCAGCTCTTTCTTTCCCTTTCCACGCTACAGAGCACTAAAATGGAGAAGAGATTCCGGGAGCAGCTCTGCTTGGCCTTCACCTTCCTCCTCCTGAACCTGAGCTCTGCTGTGACTGTAGAAGACCCTCACAGCTGCTATGGAGCTCCAGGCCTGCCAGGCATGCCGGGTCTGCCAGGCAGGGATGGCCGGGATGGGCTGAAGGGAGCCAAAGGGGAACCAGGTGAGTGAGCAAGGAGGGAAACCACAGGGGCTGTTGCAGGGGGGCACGGAGTCCTCCACGGCCGGTCTGCCTTGGTGTGGAGAGCATCCTCTGTGGGCAGGGGGAGAGAGGCAGCAGCACCCTCCTGCCCAAGGAAAAGGGGCCAGAGAAACCTCTCCCCACACCCTGCCACTGACACTGATCCCCTTTCACCACCCCACAGGTATCCCAGCATCTACACTGCTGGGGGCCAAGGGCATGAAAGGGCTACCAGGCCCCCCTGGCCACCAAGGCAAGCCTGGCCCCCCTGGGTTCCCTGGTCCAATGGGAATCCCTGGGGAAGCGGGCATGGTTGGACCCCCAGGAATGCCAGGCAGCTCCAAGCAGATGCATCAGTCGGCGTTCTCAGTGACGAGGAAGACCAACCAGTACCCCCTGAAGAACGTCCCTGTGGTTTTCAACAACGTCATCACCAACACCAACCACGACTACAACACCACCACGGGCACGTTCACCTGCAAGTTTCCCGGGGTCTACTACTTTGTCTTCCACACCTCACACACGGCCAACCTCTGCGTCATCCTGCACAAGAACCAGAGGAGGATGGCCAACTTCTGTGACCACCAGACCAACACCATGCAGGTCAGCTCGGGGGGGACGCTGCTCCAGCTGGCTGCTGGGGACCAGGTCTGGCTGGAAGTGAACGAGTACAACGGCATGGTGGGCATCGCCAACTCCGACAGCATCTTCTCAGGCTTCCTGCTCTTCCCGGACTAGAGGATCAGCAGAGCCCACCCCAGCACTGCTTCCACCTGCCCTGAACATGCTGCTTGCTGCCGGGCTCCTCCTGATGCTCCTGGTTTCTCTGCAGGAAGGGGTCAACCCCAGCTGCCAGACTCACCCCCTCAGTCTGGAGGCTGAGCACTGGTAGCTGCTGCACAGGGGGAACGGGCACATCTGGATGCAGCTGCACCCAGAGTGATGGTGCTGAACTCCTGCTCCTGCTGGCATTGCCGTGTGCATCCCCTCTGACAACCCCACATCGCCTCAGAGGTGTCTCTGCATTTCTCCCGTCCCCACCTGGGCTGCCCCAGGTTCAGCCAGCTGTCCTGGCACAGGCTGCAGCAACCCCTTTGCCATGACCTGGCTGTGGAAAGTGTCAATAAAACTTTCCCCAGAGCACCTGGTGTGTTGTTTCCTCCATGAGCTGCCTGTCTGTGGTGTGCACACACATGCACATGACATCTGACCATCTGTGTGGCATCAACACATCCCCGAGCCCCTGGCTGTGCTCAGCATCGGAGACCATCACACCGCACCCACACCCAGCTTTGCACGGGGGGTGGGACCCCAGCAGCCCCAGGAACGGGATGGTCCCCGTTCCCCCACACAGCCCCTGCGAGCAGGGCCCTGACACTCCCCTCCAAAGCCATCCAGCTGCATGGGGCACAGGCTGCGAAGGAAACCCCAACACCACGGCTGGGACAACCCTGGGGTCCCTACCAGGATGGCGCAGGGGAAGCACTCTGGCTTTCCTGAGCCAGACCAAAGGAGCTCATGGCTGTGGAGGCTGCAGAGCCCACCAGAACCCAACAGGGGTTTCTCCTGGTGTCACACATTGCACGGTGGAGCAGGTCACCTACCGAACGTGCTGAGCTTCACCTCCACAGGGCAGTAGCCAAAGCAGGACTGGGAATGCCTTCCCCATAGGGTAAAATCCCTTCTCAAGCACAACATTCAGGAGACTCAGGGGCACGGACTGAACGTGATGGATGCTGAGACCCTGCAGCCTCCCCTGGGCCTGCAGGGCTGGAAGCGTGCGGAGCAGCCTGAGGGGTGCTGGCTGAGTGCATGGGGTGATGGGTTACCCGAAACTCATCTGGAGCTTCCAACAGTGTTCCCCATAGCAAGCACACCTGAGCAGGACCCTGCAGGGCAGAGCTGTGGCTGGAGGGGCTCAGGGTGCTGTTCGGGAACGGCTTGTTCTGCTCAGCTGACAACAGCATTCATGGAGGATATGAAACTGCCACGGGAAAAAGGGCAGGAGCTAAAGATAAAAAAGGGGATGTGCCCCAGATCCTTTCACAATAACCCTTGCAGCAAACTTCTGCTTCTCCTCGCAGGCATTTCAGAGCAGGGCCCTGGTGTGTCCTGCTCCAGCTGCCCACCTGAGCAACAAGGACTTCAAGGTAAGAGCAAGACCAGCCCAAGCTTTCCCCCCACAGGCAGGAGCACGAGGGGAAACCCAGCTCCGGCAGGGTGACAGTCACCTGCATTGCTGACCCTTCCCTGTGGCTTAGGGCAGAAGAGAAACAGGGGGTGGAGGTGCTGGGCTGGGGGTGGTGGAGGTGATGGGACCCCGACCCCTCCTGCTCCACCTGCAAGAAGGAAAACATAAAAGTAGAGGTGGCAGAGCTCCAGAAGGGTGATCAGAAGGGTGCAGCAGTCTGAAGGGTGCCCTGGGGGTGCTCTCCTACCCTGAGGAGCTCTGCTCTTCTGATGGCCCTGGGCTGGGAGCCTGCAGATCAGTCCTTGTGCCTGCTGCACCCAAACTGCAGCTGCTGTGCCTGGAGGATCCAACTCACCAGCCTTTTGTGCTGCTGGCACCAGAGCTTCAGCGCTGGGAAAACCCACCTGGGGTGGGGGAGCTGTGGCTGGGCTGATGCCATGTCCCAATACAGCCCCCAAACGCCCAGGGCTCATCCACATGTGCCCACACCACGATCTCGGGGAAGGAGCTGGGCAGGCAGGGCAGGAAGAAGGTGAGAGCCCAGGATGGAAGCCCAGATGACTGTCCCAGTAAGGCTTGTTAGGTACAGAAACGCCTCTGGATGGAGCACCTGTGTGCCAGGACACAAGGGGAACCTGTGGGGTGGAGGAGGGAGGTTGGGGGGCTCATTACCCTCATCAAGGACTGGCGCTGTCCCTCAGACCTGCTGGTGGAAGGCAAGAGCCATTCCCTTGGGATGATGGAACTGCTCTGGTTGGAAAAAGATTTTACCCTGCAAGTGTGGTCCCGAGATGAGATGGGGGATTTCTCCCACAAGGGAGCAGCACGGCCATGCTGGACATCCCATTCTGAGATAACCTGTCCCAAATATCCATGTGGCTGAAGCCGTGGGCACCAGTAAACTGGGGATTTAGGGTGACGAGACTGACAAGCCCTGCCTTGCCCAAGGGTCCCGGTCCTTTGCTCCAGGGCCATCAGGAGTGTGGATTTGGCTTTGCAGTAGGATGTTTGCCCTCCCTGATGGTATTACCCAGTCGTGCTTGCAGTCACCATCTCATAGAGCAGCACAGAGCTCCTTCCCCAGCCCTCCCACCACCCAGGAGAGCCCCCAACGCTGTTCCGTGCTCCCACAGATGTGGGCCATGTGGGCCACGCTGATCTGCCTGGCTGGAGGGCAGCTTGCCAGTGCCAAGTTCTGCGAGACCTACGGCACCATCCCAGGCATCCCAGGAATACCAGGACCGCCTGGCAGCGATGGCAGGGATGGGGTGAATGGCCCGAAGGGTGAGCAAGGTAAGGACGAGGCTGCAGGGGGGTGAAACATCGTCTTGTGAATGCCAAGAGCAGGGAAAGAGTGCCAGGCACATGGTCCAGGGAAAGCAACCCACTTCCAGCAGTTCCTTTGAGGTGTTGTCAAGTGGGGGTGATGGAGCACCCCAAGGACCCTGGGGAGGGAGGGGGATGTCAGCAAGGTGTGCCCCTGTTGGGCAGGGCTCTCCAGGGACCCACACCCAGCACAGGTTTCCTTGCCCGCGCTCTCTCTGTGGACAAGTGGGGCTCGGCTGTGACAACAGTGACTCTTCCTCCTGCTTCCTAGGACCCCCTGGCCAGAGTGAAGCAGAGACAGGGGAGATGGGAGAGCCGGGACCACCGGGGCCACCTGGGAAGGTCGGTCCCATGGGCGCCACAGGCCCACAGGGCTATGAAGGTCTCAGGGGACTGCCTGGCCTCATTGGGGAGCCTGGTGACTACAGCGTCACCTTCAAGTCCGCGTTCTCCGCCGCCAGGAGCATCAGCTCCTACCCGCGCCGGGAGCTGCCCGTCCGTTTCGACCGCATCATCACCAACGTGAACGGGCACTACGAGAACCGCTACGGCCGCTTCACCTGCCGTGTGCCCGGCACCTACTACTTCACCTACCACGTCACCTCCCGCGGCAACCTCTGCCTCAACATCAAAAAGGGCCGGGGTGGCAGCAGGGGCGACAAGGTGGTGACCTTCTGTGACTTTGTGCAGAGCAGTTTCCAGATCACCACGGGCGGCGTGGTCCTCAAGATGGCCATGAACGAGTCTGTCTGGCTGGAGCCAACGGAGAAGAACTCCCTGGTGGGGCTGGAAGGGTCCGACAGCATCTTCTCTGGCTTCCTCATCTTCCCCGAGGCTTAGCCCTCTGGACCTGCTGTCTGCAGCCCAAATCTGCAATCCCTGCAGAGCTGAGGACTCCCCTGGAAACTCTTTGCTCCCAAATTGGTACTTGAAGCACATTAAATGACAGCTCCTGGCACTACTGATCCCTTTCTATCTAGGATTTACCTTTTCCTTCCCAAATAATTTTCCCATACCCAGGGCACTGGTTCTCGCCCCCTTGGGGCTCATTAGCATCTCATTACTGCTGAGCAAAGCCAGATGAGTCATGTGGTTCCTGCTGCACACCAGGCTGAGGATCTCCCTCCAGAGCCACCCAAAGGCTCCCAGCCCAGGGTTAGGAAGACATGGAGGAGCAGCCCAGCCTTTAGCAGGGGGGCAGGACACACAAAAAATTTGGGCTACTGGGTATTGGTGGTGGGTGGGGAGTTGCTGGAGATGGTGCTGTGCTGGAGAATCCTGGCAGTGGAAGGATCTGGGGACACCAACATCTCTCAGACTTTTTGGGGTGGTGGTGGTGACAGAAATACCCATGGAAGATCGTCAAAACCTGTGACGAGGTGGGGCAGGTGACAAGGTGGGGCAGGCAGCTCAGTGCTGTGATGGGGGTGGTGTGGAGGACACCCCCACTGCAGCCTCCAAACCCCCCAGCACAGACCCAGGACGTCCTGCAGCACAGCCAAGCCCCCCCACACTGCTCCTCATGAACAGCAGAGCTGTGGACCCAGGGATGTCCAGAGGAATTAAAGGTGACGAGCTCAAGGACACCCCTGGCCCTGGGGCGGGTGACAACCCATCTCTGCACCTGGGTGGGTGGGTGGTCTGCAGCCCCCAGCCCCGCCCGTGGGGGTGGACATGGGGGCATTCAGGAGTTTTTGTGGGAATTTGGTATTTGAAAGGGTCTGGGTGGAAAGGATGATGATGCGGAGATGAGTGTGATACGGACAGGGTTTTATGGAGCATCACCCCTGAGCTCCTCAGGTTTGCTCGTGCGTCCCGGTCCCCCAGCTCTGGGCTGCTCATCTGTCCCCGCCCAGAGCAGGACGGTGACTGAGGCTGTCGTGACCCGCGCGGAGGCTCCCGCTCCTGTCCGGAGCGATTTTCCGGCAGGTGGCACTGGAGACTGGCTCAGCCCTCACCAGGCAGCGGCAGCATCCTCGTCCCACCGGCTGGGCGGGCACACGAGGGGCTCAGCGGTGCCCACAGGGGCTGGGAGGAGGCAGCGGGCGGGATTAGCCCGGTTCATATCTCCTCCTCCTCCTCCTCAGCACCTCGGAGCTTTATCCCTCCTGCGGCAAAACCTGTGGCTTCTGTCCCCCGGGGTGCAGCCACCCGTGTCCCCAGACCCCGCTGCTCTCAGGAGGTCTGAGCAGAGCTGTTGGGTGTCACACTCTGAAGTCCCCCCGGTGCCAGAGCACTGGGTGGCCTTTCCAGTGCAGCCACAAACCCCACGGTGTTTCACAGCTGGAGATGCAGCAGCACAAATAAAACTGAATTGGGCAAGACAGGTGGAGGAAAAGAGCAGGAGTTTGACCTGGCCCTGTGCACACTCCCCTGTGCACACTCCCCTGTGCACACTCCCCTGTGCACACTCCCTCTGTGCACACTCCCCTGTGCATACCTGCCCTGTGCACGGTCACCCTGCTTTATGCACACTCCCCTGTGCACACTCCCCTGTGCACACCTGCCCTGTGCACGGTCACCCTGCTTTATGCACACTCCCCTGTGCACACTCCCCTGTGCACACTACCTCTGTGCACACTCCCCTGTGCACACCTGCCCTGTGCACGCTTCCCCTGCTCAGTGTGTGCTCCACAGCTGTCCCCTGACACACACATCCCCTGACACGCACATCCTGCTCCTCATCACTCCTTTGGGGTTCATTTCCAGGGCAGCTGCGCTCCCTCCCCAAGGCCCCGTCACAGCCCTTCCTTCACCAGGTGCTGTCAGGCTGCCACCAAGGGCTGGGCTGTGCCCAGGCCAGGGCCACCAGGTGCTCGGCAGGTGCTGCAGTAGGGGCAGGAGGTGCTTCAAGGTGACTTCAGGAGTTTTAGGGGTGTCAGTGTTTTGCCGAGGAGCTGTGGTCTGTCGGTGTTGGAGGCCACTGAGAGGGACAGAGAGGAGCACATCTGTGGGCAAAGACACCGACAGAGCTGCCAGGTGGTCAAAATAAAATCTTCCTGCTCCCAGGCACAGAGCAACAGGCATCAGCAAGAAAATCACACGGAGGTTTCTCCTGCATCATCTAACTGAGGGCTGGTGGTTTTCTCGGTGCCAAAGCTCCAGTTTGGCATAAGCAGGACGCTGGCAGATCCAGTGTGGTGGGAATGGGTGTGCCTGTGAGAATTCATGGCAATGAAGCTGAGCTGGAGGAATCAAAGCACAACCGTGTTGTTTGTCAGTGACATGGAGCTGGGGATGTCAGTGCCACAGTCTGGGCTGACACCACGAGGGCTTGCAGAGGTGTTGATCTGTTCTCACTGAGCCCAGGAGTTTCCAGTACCTGCTGACCAAGGTATTTCTTCCTTCCTGAACCAACCCTGCTTGGCCTTGGTCCTTGTTGACAGCACCAGGGCTGCCGGACTGGGTGTCCTGGAGCAGCCTCCCGTGCCAGCCACTCCAAATAGCCCTTCTCCCACGCAGCTCCTGACGCTGCTCTGTGATGCAGGGAGGCTTTTCCCTTGGCAGCAGCTCCCTCCTGAGCAGCCCACGAGCCTTTCCCTCCCTTCAGCCTCCCAGCTCTGAGCCACGGTTGCTGCATCCAGGTTGGCAGCTGCTCTCCACCATCTCCTCTGCCCTTGGGCTGGGCTGTGCAGTGAAATATTGGGGAATTTTCTGTTCTTCCTTCCCTTCTCCAAACCATAACATCGAGCAGGAGCCGTATGGGAATCCCGGCTGGGTCCAGTGCTGTGCCAAGGTGCTGGAATGCTCTGGGCAGAGGCATTGCTGGCACAGGGCACCGGGATGTCACAGGCACCAGCACAGCTCTGGTGGATGCTGAGGTCACACATGGTGGCTTCACTGTCAGCAGGGCAGGAACTCCCTGCATGGATCCCCTGGGTGCTCTGGAGGGTGATCCCAACCCCAGGGAGACCCCTGTGGAGTTTGGTACAACAGAAACCAGTCTGGGACAGGGAAGGGGGTTCAGACACCAGCTCCAGCCCCAAACCTCACTGCAGGGCTGTTGTTAAGTTTGTTCCCCCCATCCTCACCCAGGCTTGCATCTGAATTTGAATGGGAAGGAGCAATTGCGTCTTTTGCCTGGAGCAGCACAGCCTGGCTTGTCTCCCACTCAGAGCTGCGCAGGGAATTCCTGCGTTTCCCGGCCCTCTGCAGGGAGCGGGAGCCGGGAGGCTCTGCGCTGCCTGGCCACCAAGGAGTTAAATCCCAGCCCTTTCTTCCCTGCTTTGCCTCCTTATGAGGAACAGCCTTCGCGGGGCTGCAGAAAGGCTCTTTCTTTCCCCAGCAGATCTCTGGGAATGAAAAGTCTGTGTTCCAGATATTAAATTACTCATAAAATAGTTGGCGTGTCCCCGAGGCGGCTCCGCACCCCCCCAGCCCCCGCCGCCTCTCTGACGGGCTGCTGATGTGCATCTGCATGTCACCTCCCGCTACAAGGTCAATCTCTCCAATTTAAAGCAGCAGCGTCGGAAAGCAAACCAGATTTCAGCCGGAATTAGCTTCAAATGGAGCATTCAGGGGACTCGTGCTGGGCGGGGAGGGGCAGGAGAGGAAAGACCACAGAACCGGGGTGGGGTGGGGGCGATCCTGCGGCTGCAGCCCCCCGTGGTGGGCTCGACCGAGGAGCTGGGATGCTCCCAGGGCTGGACCGGGGGGCAGAGATGCTCCCGGGGCTGGATCCGGAGGCGCAGGGATGCTGCCTGGGGATGATCCCCGGAAACGCTGCTTGGGGATGCTGCCGGGGATTCCCGGTGCTGCGGAGCGGGGTGGATGCGGGCGGGGGTGGGAGGAAGGGCTCGATCCCTCCTTTCGCAGCTTTGGCAGCCTCGGCAGGTGCCCCTGAGTGTCGGGGAGCCCCCCGGACAGCCCCCCTGGTCCCACCGGTGCCCGATTGTAGGTGCGGGTGCGAGGCGGGGCGGCGGGTCCGGGGTTTCCATGGGGATGTGCGGGATGAGAGGCCTGGCCCGGTTCAGCTCCAGGCACAGCTCGCCTTGGACGTCGGGGCTCAGCTCCTTCCGCTCCGCTTCCCGCTGCCTCCCGCCCTCCCTCCCGCGCCCGGCGCCGAGCGGCATCTCCCTGGTGCCGGTGCCGCCCCGACGGGAGGGGACGCGGGAGGCAGCACGGCCTGGGCCTGCCTGGCCCCGTGCATGTCCCTAATTCCTGGAGGGACGCGATGAACTCAGGTTTGTCCCCCACCCATTGAGACCAGGAGCCGTGTAGGCTGCTCTGCTGCACTGGGGATCCTCTGTCACTCTGGGAATGTTCTGATGTGATTGGGATCCTCTGTCACTCTGGGAATGTTCTGATGCCATTGTGATCCTCTGTCACTCTGGGAATGCTCTGCTGCCACTGAGGATCCTCTGTTATTCAGGGAATGCTCTGATGCAATTGGGATCCTCTGTCACTCTGGGAATGTTCTGATGCACTGGGGATCCTCTGTCACTCTGGGAATGTTCTGCCATGATGGGGATCCTCTGTCACAGTGGGAATGCTCCAACGCCATTGGGATCCTCTGTCACTCTGGGAATGCTCTGCTGGGATGGGGATGTTCTGCCATGATGGAAACCTCCTGCTGTAATGCAGGACAGGGCTCTTGGCACAATCTCCAAACCAATGCGGGACTTGCAACAACTCAGGTCTGGGAGAGCCATGGGCACGGACACCTTCCACCATCCCAGGGTGCTCCAAGCCCCGTCCAACCCAGCCTTGGGCACTCCCACAGGTGGGGCAGCTGCAGCTCTCCGGGTGCCCTGTGCCAGGGGAGCCGAGGGGATCCGCTGCAGAAGAGGCTGTGCAAGAGGAGATTTAGGCTCTGTGGTCCCTTTTGGCTGGGGACAAGATCCATCAGCAGTTCTTGGTGCAGCAGTGTGGGTGCTCTGGTGTGTAGGGAGCAGTAAGAAATGGCTCTGAACTGCTGTAGTGGCGACATTAATGACCAACCTCTCCAGAGCGGGCTTTCCAGTGCCTGGTGATGTTATGGAAGCTCTCCCTGACATCTTAATGCACTTTGGTTAGAGAGTGAGCAGCCCAGGCTGTTATTTAGCCTCACCCACCCCATCATCCCCCTGCCAGGACCACCATAGGTCCTGGGGGCCACTTTAGCTGGGGTGCAATGCCCTGCGAGCATCCCTGGAGCCATATCCTGTGCCGCAGGGCCACTGCCTGTGGCTGCCTGCACTGGAAACACTCCCAGGCCTGCCGTGTGTGTCACCTACCTGCCCCTGAGCTGCTGGAATCACACACGGGGACGTGTCGGAGCACAGAGCCGGGCAGGACAGGGTCGGTGTGCTGCCGTGTGCCTCCATTTCCAGCCCGGACACCTGCTCCGGGGCCCCTGCAAACGCCAGACGAGGCCCGGGGAGCAGCGCACGTTCCGGGGTGGGCTGGCTGGCGTGTCGGGGCTGCCGGGGCCGGTGTGCAGCTTGTTTGTGCTTCCCTCCTGGCTGGGCGTTTGTCTGCTGCCATACAAAGGGCAAAATGCCGCAGCGGGAGGCGCCGCGCTCCAGCCAGGAAATCCCAGCCGGCGTTTTCCTCCTTTCCCTGGCTTTACCGCTAGATGTCATTGGAAAAGCAGCATTGCCAGCCCTGCTCAGCTCTCCGGGATGGGATTTTTGGGGCTGGGGGGGTGTAGCAGGTCCTTCACCCACTGCTGGACACGAAGCATCTTCCCAGCCTCCTCCTCCTCCTCCTCCATGGCTTTGTCTGTTTGCAGAGCCTCTGGAAAAACCATCGCCGGGGATTCAGGGTTCAATGGACAATGAAATGCAACTGAAACCTTTTTTCCCAGCGCCTGGCTAAGCCGCCCGCTCGGACCCTCCCAGGAGGGAGCCGCGCGTCACCCGCTCTCAAAGGGGCGACCCTGTCACGCCGGGACCCGCGGCACCTACAGCAATATGGTCCTCTCAAACAAGTCGGACAAACAAGGCCTTTATAGGCACTTTCTTTTCTTCTGGAGTGGAAGAGAGAGGAGCCGGGGGAGAACTCGGGGGCGTCCCACCGCAGCGGAGCAGCACACAAAGGCTCGCAATGAAAGGGGCACCAGCAAATCCTCTTAGGGGCTTCACTGTGTGCACATTCATATCCCGGCCCCATCTGCCGGGGGGATCCCCGGGAGCGAGGGGGGAGAGCGGATCTCCCTGCCCCGCGCCGCCAAAGCAAGCAAAGCGCATTCAGGGAGGGAGAAAGGGATGAAAAGGAAGAAAAGGCCGAGCCATGCCCGTGCAGCTCTGCCGGGGACGGGGGCTGCCTTGTGGGGGAGGGGGAGGCAGCTTTGGTGGGGGCTGTGGGAGTCCTGAACCCCCCTGGGTGCCCAGGGATGAGATGGGAGCGAGGTGGGCAGGGACAGAGCCTGGTGGCTCTGGGCAGGAGAGCCAGGCTGGCACCTTGGGCACAGAGGAACAGCCTCCAAGGAGGTTCCTTCACCTGCTGGGACCTTGTGGGGCTGCAGGAGGATGGAGGTGACCTGGCCAATGAGCTCACAATGGTGCTTGATCCCACTGGGGCTGCAGGAGGATGGAGGTGACCTGGCCATGTGCGCAGCCAAGGAGCTCACAATGGTGCTTGATCACACACGGGCTGAGCTGAGCCAACAGCATCAGAGTTTCTTCCCAAGACAGGGGAGAGCCAGGGATATTTTAGTCTGATCTGGAGGAAACACCTGTCCCTCCCCGGCAGCAGGTGCTGACTCAGTGAATAACACACACTGATACCCAGCTCTTGGTGCTGCAGGACAGCAAATGTGCCATCTCCCGTGGGTTTGCCGCTTCTTTTTCCTGCCCATCCTGCAGCCTTCGTGCATTGGTGAGCACAAGGATGTGTCTAAACCAGGTCAGCGTGCAGCAGGAGTTCTCTCCCTGCTCCCCCAGGCTCAGGGCAGCCAAGCTGAGGTGCTCACATGTGGGTTAGCAGACCCAAAGGTCAGCATGGTGGGAGTTTTTGGACAGCTGACCCAGAGGAGCTGGGAGCCCTGGGCTCAGACACAGCAAAGACAGAGCCCAAGCAACTTAAGCCCAGCCTAACCCACCTGGGGGATGACTGATGTGCTTGTCTAGTGACACCAGGGACCTGCACGCTGCAGCACCATGGAGGGAGTGGGGAGGATAAGATGTTCTCTCTCATTTCGGCAAGGGATTTAATTACTGCAGTCAAGGCAGCTCGTCTCTCCTTCCAGCCTGGAGCAGCTCCAGCACAGGGAGTGGTCCTTCCTCTCTGGTGGCCTGGCTCTAGGAGCTCTTCCAACTCTGCCGTGAGGTGGTTGGGTCATGCACTGGGAGAACATCTCTTTCCTGCAGCTGGGTGGGCGTGTCAGGGAAGGAGGACAAAATGCTGGAGAGGCAAAGAGGGTCACAGTGTCCCAGGACTCTTCAGGAGCGGGTCTAAGGCTGGGATGGGGCTGCTTTGGGCAGTCCTATCAGGGTTCCTCAGCCTTCTGAGTATGCGGCTCAGGTCAGCGTGCAGGAATGAAGTGGTGGCAGCCAATTTCCACCTGGGGAGCTCCACAGCAGCTCCCCAGAGCTGTGATCGGGGTGGATGGCGCAGGCACAGCCATTTCCTGGGGTTTGCTGTTCCCTGCTGCCTGCAGAGATGACTCAGGAGCGAGTCAGGTAACTCCTGGTGCCAAGTTGGTGATGAAGGTCAGACAGGCTGTGTGAGGCTCTGCAGGGTGAGACACGAAGCAGGGACAGAGCAAGGGACAGAGGGTGCAGGGCACTGCCTCTCCCGAGGCCACCGCTGGCCACCCACAGCAGCCTGCTGAGTGATGCCGTGGGAAGGGCTCCACAGCACATCACCTGAGCTCCTGGTGACATCTCAGGCTCTGGGGACTTCCCACGCACCCAGGCAGCTGTCAGCCGGCTCCTCAGCACAGCCCAGGCCCTTCCAGTTGTGGCAGGAAAGGTCTGTGGGAAGGGCTCGGGAGTTTGGCTGCTGAGTGTGGCCATCAGATAACTCTGAGCTGTGGCTGTGTTTGGAAGAGCCAGCTGGAGCAGTTCTGGCACAGGCAGGGAACAAGCTGTGTTTGTCCCGCCTGGATATTCCAAAAATTTTTTTAGGTGCGTGGGAGAAAGGAGGGGTGCAAGAACATCCTCAACGACTCCGCTGGGGATCCAGGGATAGTGCAGGGATCAGGGAGGGAATGTTGGAAAAGCAGATGAGGAACATGTGACATGGCACTGCCTCACAGTCTCTGACTGACCATTTCTGCTCCGGTCACCCTCACCCTTGTCCCGGCCACCACTTTCTCCTCAGCAGGGAGGGCTTGTGATGCCCCAAGGAAGGCAACCAACGTGCTCAGGGGAAGTGCTGGCATGGACTTACTTCCCATTAAGGTGTCCACATGCATCATGGCCTCAGCTTGCAGGGAAGCCCCTTCACAGCAGAGCTGCAGGAGCGTGAGGACAGCCCTGGAAAAGGTGCTGGTCAGGCACAGAGGTGCCCAACACACACTGGACAGTGCTCTGCACACCAGGAGATCCTCTGTGACAGGGGCAGTGGGAAGCGCTTCAGAGTGACACACAGCTTTTGGCACAAACCACTGCCAGGGAAGGTTTCACAGAATCACGGGATGGTTTGGGTTCAACGGGACCTTGATGGTCATCTTGTTCCATCTCCCCTGCCATGGGCAGGGACACTTTCCACCAGACCAGGCTGCTCCAAGCCACATCCTGCCCATCACCCAGCCAGGAGGCCTTGACACATGGGAAAAAAGGTTCAGGACTCATCCAAGCTCTGGGTTGGATTCTTTTTGCCTCTGGTGGAAGGCAGCATATGTGGGTTGTTATTTCTATTATTCTGAAGGGAGTGCTTTGAGTGTCGTCAGTCCCCACCAAACGGAGACACATTTTGTTGATCCCAGGGAGCTCATATCCTGTGGCAGGGAGCTTCTGGGCAATCACACGGTGTGTGAAAGTGTATCCCTACCGAAAAGGATCCGGGATTGCATCAGAAGCCCTCAAACATCCCCTCCTGGAGGCCAGCAGAGCCTCTCGGAGAGCAATAAACGCCGCTGACATTTTGCCGTGTGCGATTCCGGCAGGATGTGGGAGGCTGAGCGGGGCCGGCGTGCCAGGTGCTGTGCTGGCTGACACACACATGGCAGGATCCGCTTCCCCCGGGCGGGATCCGAGCTGGGCGCTCCGATCCTCGCCAGGTGCCAAACGTGGAGCGCCTGATGCTTCCCGACAGCCCCCTTCTCCTCCGAGCCTCCAGCAGCCTCTGGCTCACCCTTCCCGCAGCACCTCGCTCCTTACAGCCGCACGTATTTCTCCTCCTGGCTCTCCTCCCCTTCCTCCGGCAGGTCTGGGAGGAGCTACTCCTTCCCGGAGCTCCGAAAGGTGGATGGGGTGGGACGGGCTCCTGAGGGCAGCCACAGAGCTCTCCGGGCTGCCGAGCGATTCTCTCCTTGCGCAGCATCCGAGCGGAGCTGGGGTGACAGGGACAGGACCGTGCAGGAGCGGAGCCCGGAGCAGGGGATGGGAGAGCTGTAATTGCAATCCCAGTGGTTTCCACGCCGCCTCCGAGATGGACTTGCGGCAGCTCCCGGAGATTTCTGGCAGCGGCCGTGTCCCTGTTGGCAGCGCTCCTCCCGCTCCGGGGCCGCTGTTTGCTTATCTAGAGCCATGATTTAACACAGACGCAGGAACTCACACACTCTCTCCCAGTCTCTTTCAAATTACTTTATTGCTTCCTGTCAACCAGCCGAGCATATCCTGTTAATATACAATCCCCAACGAGCCGTTTTCTCAGCGTAATCCCCCTCGGGCAGATAACACGGCTCGGCTCCCGCAGGATGCCCGCCTGCCTGAGGACGCAGGATCCCAGAGCCGGGCAGGTATTTTCCAGCAAAGTGGGGCTGCTGCCCTTGTTGTTGTTAAAGACAAATCCCAGTGCTGTGTGATGCTGGCTTGCTGCCAGTCCTGTGTTGTTGCCGGTGTTACTCCATCCTCTGGTGACCTTGCTCAGCCGAGGCTGAGTGCTGTCCCATGCTGGGTGGCACTGAGGGTCCTGGTGCTGGAACTTTTCTCCCAGCTCTCCCATTCCCGCTCCTGAGATCTGCCCTGCTCCAGAGATGTGTCTTTATCCACCTGCTGCAATGGGACAGCAATGGGATCATAGACTCACAGAATCATTAAATTGGAAAAGACCTCCAAGATCATCAAGTCCAACTTTTGACTGAATACCATGCCCACTAAACCATATCCATATCCACATCAATATCCATGTCCATATCCATATTGCTTCAGGGACTGCAGGTTGTTCCTTTTGCTGCTGCACAACCTGTGTCCCAGAGAAGGTCAGCTCAGGAGATCCCCAAAAATCCTGGGATGGTGGGAATCCATGTGGGGCCTCTGGTCCAGTCTCCTGCAGTGTCACCAGCACTAGGGCAGGGTGGATGTGGCTGGGTCTGGCCAGGTCCTGGAAACCCTCCAGGGGATTTTCTGCAACCCCAGGTTTCCTTACGTTGAGTGAGTGTTGAAGATGACCGTGTTCTATCATCTTCTCAGAGGTCCTGTGGACTTCCTGGGATGTCCAAAGCAGGACATCTGCCACAGGTTGCTGTTTTAGGGAACCTGCTGTGTTTCTGATCCTCTCTGCTCAGGCCCCTTGCTAAGACATCTCTGTGTCCTGACACTGCATTTGTAGGACATTCACACTCCTCTGCCCCATCTCCAGCCTCCTCATGGGCTTGCTCCCTAACCCGATGTCCATCTGAGCCTGTGTCCACAGCAGAGCCCTGAGGAAGTCCCTTTCAGAGAATATCACCGGGATTTGTGATTCTGGGATGTGGAAGTGTCCTGAAGACCAGGTCACTGTGGAGCCTGTGTGTCCCCTTGTGCCAGGTGGTTTTGCTGCTCCTGGGCCGCCCGTTCTGCACAGAGGCATGAGGACAGATGGAGGTGGCTGTGCTTGGAGGGACGGACACCAGGGCTGTGGAGTGTGCTGCAGCTGGGCTTGTGGGCTGCTCCAGAGGCAAACAACGCAGACTGATGATAAACTTGGCTCCACAGTTCACCCTGTTCTTCTCAGCACTGTGGACCCTGCAAGGCACAGCAGCTCAGGCCCAGACAGCAACGCTTCTCCCTGGGAGCAGAGAGCTGTGCTAAACCTCCCTGACAGAATTCACTGCATCTTCGGGGGACATTTCTTCTGGGATTTCAGGAGTCTTGGGGCTGTTCCCACTGGGCCCCTTGTTGCCAGCTAAAAGCCACTGTTTCTGTCTCTCCCTTGTCACCCTCCGTTGTCCCGAGGAAAGGAAACGAGTGTAGCCACACGATGCAGCTGTAGCAGGACATACGGCTGCATTTTTGTGCTTTCATTTCCCAGGTTTTCCCTCGCTCCTGCCCTCAGTGCAGTTTTATTGTCTGAAGTTGTTCCTGGAAGCTGAGGACAATCTTGGTGCTGGTTGTTGGTTTTACTACCAGCTGGATCCTGCCCTCAAGTACTTGCGATTCTCTCTACACTTAACACCTCATTAGCTGGAACATCCACTTACGGAGCACAGCTTTGCTGTCTGAAAAGGAGGAAAATCCTGTTTGACTCAGATGTTACACAGATCACTTATCTCAGAGACATCTGAACAGCCGGGCTTGGAAATTGAGTCCAAATTAAAAACCAGTTGAGGAGAAGTATCTGTCCTCCCAGGTAAATCAGGGGCTGATTTATTTCCTCTCCAGTATTCCTGCTGAGCAGTGCATTGAGCAGAGCGCCAGCCCAACACGTCCCTGCCTCCCTATCCCTGGGCTGGTAGGCTCTGGGCTCGTTGTGCTTGCTGGAACACCCAGGAGCACCCATCAGCTCCCCTCAGAGCTGCCTCAGTGGCTCAGTGGAGAGGTTGGTGTAGCCCATGGGACAAGATTCTAGCATCCACAACATCTCCCAAGGGCTAAGAAGGATTTTAACAGCAGAAAAAGAACAGGCTGGGGGGCTGCAGGGGTCCAGGAAGATCTGTACTGAAGACTTCCCAGCTATTTTAATTTCCCTGGATTTCCCGGTGCGTTCTAAATTCCTGGATCTCCATTCCAAGGACTTCTCCAGCCTGCACTTGAATCCCTATGAGGTTTGTGTGGCCACAGTTCGCCTTCCATCCGTGTGAAGAATCACCTCCTTTGGTCCCAAACCTTTAGCCCCTGGCCCTCACACAAGTGCCATTTGATGGCTTTGTTTTTTACCCCGGGAGAAGACAGAGGAGGGAGCAGCCTTGTAACTGTGCAAGTGAACTTCTGGTTGTTTTCCCCGTGGTGTCACTTGTCCTTTGTCACCTCCCTGCTCATCCCCATTCCTGCCACTTCTGGGGCTGTTGGAGATGACAGCCCAGACCCTGCAGGACTGGCCGGTGACCTCCCTCTGCTTCCTTCTCTCTGCCACCATCTCCTACACGACTCAAATGACAAGGAACTCCCTTGACTCCCCCCCAGCTTCCTGCTTTCCTTAAAAAAACTTTTGGCAAGGAACTTAAAGGAAAGCCTTCGGAACCCCCAGCAGATGCCAGGAGCAGATGGCACTGCCCGTGTGTGTCTGGCCGCTCCGAAGGGTTGTGGAGCAGGATTCCCCTTTGGAGCACCCTGGGATAGTGGAGGGTGACCCTGCCCATGGCAGGGGGTGGGATGGGACGTGGTTTAAGGACTCTGCCAATCCAACCCATTCTATAATTCCATGATTCTATGATACCTTGATGCTAGAGATTATTATTCTCATGAATCTTCAATAAAATAAAAGGTTAACCAGTCAAGATCAGCATCAGGAGCCTGCACATGCATTTGCCATCGCTCTGCAGCAACTCAGTCACATTTCAGCCCAGACCTTAATGAGATGGACATTCCTAGACCCAAAGGGAGAAGGGGAAATACCAATCACAGAGCAGGAACCCCGCTCCCGCTGACTCCTGACCTTTCAGCTCCAGACCTCGGGGGGGTTTGCCTGCACACAGCTCTGCTCTCTCTGTCCCTTTCTTGTCACCCAAACATTCCAGGACTCTATGACTCTGTCCAGGTCTTTCCAATCACCCAAACATTCTATGACTCTATGACTCCATCCAGGTCTTTTCCCTTTGGAATGAGCTGGACAGAGTCACAGAGTCATGGAAAAGACCTGGACAGAGTCACAGACTCATGGAATGTTTGGGTGGGAAGGAATCCTGGAGATCTCCCTGTTCCAACCCCACTGCCGTGGACAGGGGCATTTTTCACTGCAGCAGCTTGCTCAGGGCTGCCCCATTCATGGTCGTGGTAACCTGGGGGTGTTTCCCACCCTTCTGGAAGGAGATGTGGGTTCCTCCTTCAGCTCTGCAGCACCTCTGAGGAGGAAAGAGCAGTTTCACACCTCTGATCCCGTATTTTCCTCCTTGGAAAATTCTGCCACCTCAGAGCACCGGGGGATTTTGCTCACGAGTGCCTTAAACAGAACCCATAATGTTGCATTTTTCCGTAGTGTCCATAAGCATTTGCAAAGCTCCTGCATTTAACACCAGCATCGACAAAACCCCGGTAGTTTTCTCCCTGGTTTCCCATTAAATGCCATTTCAGCACTCTCCATTTCAAGGATGCCACCCCTGTAATTTTAGCGTATTAAGCACAGATCTGAGTTTGACTTTTCAGCTTTTCCACCTTCCTTTGAACAACTTTAAAACTATTTTCTGGAAGACTTCTGGACCTTGGGTTCCCTGCCACGAAATAGCTTGGGTTACATCCTTTTCTTTTACAAGCCTTTACAAATGACAGCAATTAAATTGAGCATCCTTTTATGTCATTACCCCTGTCAGTGGGTAATGCCTGGCAGTTTTTCATCGCAGGTTATCTCCTGGGCAGATTTATTCTCTAACATTGTTATTTCTGGCTATAACCAAGGACTAAAGTGAAAATATTTTCCAGGATACAAGCCCATCTTCTGCCAGTCAAGCCTCATGGCTGTAAAATATTTTTGATTAAGTTTATATATATCTCATGATATTCTTGTGATGGTTCCACCTTTTCTTTGCTGTATATCTAAATACCCTTTTTATTTTTTATTTTTTAATTAATAATTTTTAATTAATAATTTTAGTTTATATTCTTGATGGTCACATTTCTCTACATTCTGGAAAAGTGGTGGTATTTGGTTGAAGGTTGGACTCGATGATCTTGGAGGTCTTTTCCAATCTTAATGATCATATAAGTCTATAAATCAGGAAATCCTTGTTTTTATTTAAAAATAAATATGTAATATATGGTTTTATTTAAAATTGCCTTATTTTTATCATTTTTTTCCTTTCTGTCAATGGCCCTGCTTCTTTACCAAAACAAATTTTGCAAGAAGACTTGACATCTGTGCAGTCCCCAAGGAGATACTTTTATGAAGTTTATTTTTCCAAAAGCTACTTTTAATTCCGAACCTGGGGGTTCAAATTAGCCGTTGAACAAAATATCCCAAATTTCCTGCTCAATCCTACAGCTCTAAATCTATTTAGAATTTTTTAAATGCTTCGAAAGTGCCTCTTCTCTTTAATTTGTTCCCATGGCTACCATTCAAAAGTTTCATTCATTTTCCGAGCGGAGAACTCTCCAAATGGTTACTGCAAAATGCCAGTTGACTTTTCTTTCTTAATTTAGGTTCCAAACCCTCAGACTCCAGACATTGCAACGGCAACCGGGGTTACCTTCCACTCCTTGATCATCGATCCTCACTGCAGCCACTCCCCGGAGAGATGAAATCCTCGCTTGGAGCTCTTCTGCCTCGTTCCCGGGGGGTGCCAGCCCAGGACGATGCTCGGCTGCCCAGTGCCACCCTCTCCTCTCCTCTCCTCTCCTCTCCTCTCCTCTCCTCTCCTCTCGCACCAGGGAGCTCAGGGTTTGTTCACACAGGAATCCCCCAGGTCCAGAGCTCAGAAATGCCGGAGGAAAGAGCTGAGGGGGAGCGGGAGCCGCTGGTCTCTCTCTGCAGCAGGACAAACAGGTTGAGCCAGGCAGGGCTGTCCAGTGTCACGTTTCAGCACGAGCCATCCAGGGCCAGGTACCTTCACATGTAAAAGTTTTATTTTTATTTAACTCCGTGCAGAGAAACCTCCCCACAGAGTCCCCGGTGGGCTGGGGAGTGCAGGGGGCTGCAGCCAACACCTGCTCGGGAGGTGGCTGGTGACTGGTGTGACTGGTGTGACTGGTTTGCTCTGGGATGATGCGGGAGAGGCCCGAGACCCCTGAAAATCGTGGATTTATGGCACAGATCAGAGCGGGGATGTTGAGCTGCGAGGTGCTGGGGCTCAGCCTGGAGTTGAGGAGCTCCTGCTGCTCTCCCCCTTCCTCCTGAAGGACCAGCCCTGCCTCTCCCCAGCCTGCAGAGCACTGGGGGTGACCGGGAAAGGCGAGGAAGGACAGAGGGAGGCCCTTGGTGGTGACAGGCTGCAATCGCAGATATCCGTGGGGTTTCTGGCTGTTCACACACCCTTCACCGAGGTTAGAAAAACCCGCTATTGGGAACGGTTCCTCCATCCCCGCTGAGCTGGGGAACATTAAGTAGGTGATAATAAGCGGTCCCTGAGTGGGAGGGCCTGCTCTCTTCTGGAAAGTGCTGCTCCAGACCATTTATCATTCAAACAAAGAGGGGAAAAAGGGTTAAACACTGCCCAGGGCCCCCCCAGCCAGCAGTGGCTTTGGTTATCTGGAGCATGGCTGCAGGGCTACACGGTGCCTGTACATGTTCGGGGATCAGGAGTTAAGTGTTTAAATGATAAGTGATATCTTAAAAACATAAGTTTAGCAATGAATCTTTACCGACAATACTATACTATTAGTTAATAGGCAGAATTAACTCACTGGCCTGGGGCCAAGCCCGTCACAGCCAGAGCCAGAACAGCTGAAGCTGCTTTCCACTTGGGTTTTGCTTTTACGGGATTTTCTGCTGCATGGAGACTCCAATTTCTGTAAAAATATGCTCGTGTTTTCCTCCTCCCAACCTGGCCCTGGAAGCTCGAGGCTCTGTGGAGCCCAAGGGATTCAGCCAGGAGCTGGAAAGCTTTGCTCTTGTGTGCAGAGCTGTGACCAAGGGTGCTGATTCAGAACCAAGGGGGCCAATTCAGAACCAAGGGGGCCAATTCAGGACCAAGGGGGCCAGTTCAGGAGCAAGGGTGCTGATTCTCTGCAGGGCATCTCTCAGTGGTCCTGGACCACCTCCCTCTCTGCTGTTGGTGGGACTTTACAGACAAATTCACTCTTGGTGCCAGCATGGGACTCACTCCCCATCCCTCTCACACCAAAGAAATCTCCCTCTCGCTCAGCTGGGGCGTTGAGATTGACCAAGTGGCTTCCTTGGACCAAAGCAGCATCTCCTGAATCTTTCTGGTGGGCTGAGGCTCCTCGGAATCTCCAAAGATGATGGCTCTGAGCCTTCAGTCTGTGCCTGATGGCTCAGTGTCACCCCTTGCTGCTTTCCTGTGTGCCTCCCTTGACTCCCAGCTGTCACCTGTGCCACCTCTTGAACCTCACTGAGTGTGACAGGGAGCCACCTCCTCCAGGTGAGATGAGCCAAGGGCTTCACATGCAAATGGAACTTTTTCTTCCTGCACCAGGAACTGCAAATGCAGCATTAAATGTGTCACCATCGAACCCATTTTAATGTCTCCTAGATGTCATCTCTCCCAGCTCTGTTGGCCTGGGAACCATCTTTGGATGTAAACCAAGATGTGGGTGCAGCTGGACGGATAATTGTCCCAGTTTTGTGACCCCACCAAGGCTGAGCCTGATGCTCTCTGGAGCAGGGTTTGAGTGTCCTGTGGCAGTTGCCACCTCTGGGCAGCAAGGACCAGCAAAACCAGGATAACTCGACTTCCAAGGAGGCCACATCCCTGTGACACAGTCCTGTGACTACTTTGTCACCAGATGGCAGCAAGGAGAGCACCAGCTCACAGTGTGGCTGAGGACAGCAGTGAGGATGCTGCTCCATGGCCATCCTCCACTGGAGCCAGCAAACCTGGCAGAGAGTGAGTGGAAGGTGCAGAGAAGGACATGGGAGCAGGTCTGGGGTCACTCATGGTGCTTTGTGGCACTTGCTGGTCTGCTCAGACATCATGGCATGGTGACCAGAAGAGTTCATGGGATTTGGGTCAGAAGGTGGATCCTGGTGACACCCCCTGCACTGGAGCAGCAGGTTGGTAAGTGTGGCAGTGAGACCTCAGCAGGCTTTCCCAAGGATTCCAAAAAGATGCAACAGCCAGAAAAAGCCCCTCCCGGGAGCAGACGGAAGGTGTGAGGTGGGACCAGTGCACACAGTTCACGACTGGCCCTGAAGAACGTCTCCAGGGCACAAAGCAGACTGCAAGGAGCACGTAAGGACTTCAGAGTCAGTGCAGCAGCCAGACAAGTCTGCAGAGTCCAAGGTGGCATCTCCATCAGCAACAGCCTGAGGGGGAGCTGGAGCTCAACAGAGAAGAGAGAAGGTCCCCAGTGACTGTTCCCTTGGGACAAAATTCCCATTGTGTCTGGCAGTGCAGTCCTGCAGAACTTCAGGAGAATCCTGAGGGTCTGGGTGGGCACTGGGCTGCTGCTCGTGGACTCGAGGCTCCCCTTTTGGAGAACCGATGGATCCTTGGGGACACACCCACCTAGGGCATGCAGGACACAACAGCCCTGGGATCTGGGAGGATTGAAACGAGGGTATGAGGAGTTTGGAGATGGTGAGTGCTTTCAGACAGCTGATGGGAAATGCTGGGTGCTCCAGAGCAGTGGGGAGTGAGGGGAGCCTGAGGCAGTACTGGAATGGTGGGTGACAGCTCGGTATCCTTGGGATTCCTGCCCTGGAGGGGAACAGAACACACCTGGAGGAAGGAGCAGCAAGGCCACAGGCTGTCCGGGCCCTTCAGCCTCCTTCCTCAATGCGAGAGTGATCCTGAAAGAGGCACTAAAGATGATGGAGATGGGCCACAGGGTTCTCCAGGGACTGAGNTTCAATGCAAGAGTGATCCCAAAAGAGGCTCTAAAGATGAAAGCTTCTCCACACACGATGGAGATGGGCCCCACAGGGTTCTCCAGGGACTGAGTGCTGAATGTGGGCCAGCCTGGATGAGCAGCAACATCTGCAGTGACAGGAGCTCCCAAAGCAGAGCAGAGCCTGCCACTGGCCACACTCAGCTGGGGAAGCCCATTTGGCTCATGTGTGTGACCTCCTCTAACCACTGCTGTGGAATCATTTCCTGTGATGGGTAAAGGCAGGGAACCTGAGGTGCTCAAGCTGCTGATGCAACAAAGGGATACAGAAGAGCACAGTGGAGCCGAGACTGTTGTTTCCACGTCTTTCCATGGGGATTTGAGGGACACAGATCCGTCCTGGAAGTCCAGTAGGTCTTCAGCTCCTGGCCTACGAACCTGGCCCAGCTTGTGTGGAGATCCATGTGCAGGGAGGGTGGGACCTCCCTCAAAAGACCTTCCAGGACACAAGTGCTTCCTGCAGGATGCGCCTGAACCTTCTGCCCAGCCAGCAGAAATGGGGACACAGCTATGGGGGGAGCAGAAGGCACTGCTGGGCACAACATGGATGCTGGAGGGGTGAGAAGGAGACATCAGCATGATGGCAGAGGGACCTTCTGGGGCAAAGAGTCCTGGCAGCAGTCACGCGTCAGAGATTCACAGAATGGTCTCGGTTGGAAGCGACCTTAAAGACCATCCCAACCTCCCCGTCATGTCCTGCAGAGGGTGTGGATCAGGAGGGGCCCACAGGGCAGAGATGGTTTCCAGGCACCGGGGAGGTCGGGGCTATTGAGTGCTGCGATGCAGAATTGGAGCTGGGTCTCACCTCGCACCTTCTGGGAAGGTCCTGCTTGACCCCAACAGTGTCAATGGGGCTTGTGACCAACTCACAACTGCTCCACGTGGGAAGTGGGGGGATTCCCGTTCTCTCCTCACCACGGCTGGCTCCAAGGGGATGGGGGAGAAGAAGGGTGTGGGGGCTCAGGGCTGCCCACAACAAGCCTCGGATTTACCAGCTCCTAGGATTTCTGTTTCTTTTATTTTTAATCCTGCTGTATGCGTCCCCTTCTCCGCACGGGAACCTCCTCACCGCCCCGGCTCCCCAGCTCCGGTGGGCAGCGGCGGGGGCTCAGCCCTGCGGGAGGGATGCCCGGCCCGCGGGCGGTGAGAAGGGCGGCGGCGGGGGCATCCCCCCGGGACCCCCCGCCCCTCCGCCCCCTCGCCGGTGCCGGCGGCGCAGCGAG
>VYZT01002817.1:4927-52762 GCA_013400735.1 Pomatostomus ruficeps
GAGTTTGCAACCTCACTTTTATGCACCAAGCTATCCTTTCTAATCAATAGCAAATAACTGACTGGTTTTGAACTTTAATAGCTGTCTCCGTACTGTCTTTTTAGGCAGTTTATTAACCACTCCCACCTGAGATTATAATCTAAACCATAAATTGTTTCGCTTCAGTCACAGAAGTGACATAACTACTTTCAATAGTTGGCATACCGCTTGGGATTGATAAATTAGGCTCTGAGTGAGGCCAGGCCAAGTGTAGTGCTTTGACACCGATATTGAACTTCATTTGCTCTTTCATTAATGTTTTCCTTGTTGGTGAATTACTACAGATGTGAGCAATCAATAAAAGCTGTTACGAATCCATATAAATCTGATGGGAAAATTGTGGTCCTGTTGAGCATCAGGGGAGCAGGGAGTTGTTTTTACTGCTCTTTTTTTCATACATATTCTTATTTCAAGAAAGATAAAAGAAGAGAGCCTGTGCAGAGGCTACCTCTGAAATATCTTTTCTCCTTGGCAGTGTGTGAATGTAACTTGATGGGTACCCAGCCCGAAATCTGTGATTTTCTTGGGAGGTGTCTTTGTCGCTCAGGGGTCACTGGACTTCAGTGTGACAGCTGCCAGCCTGGCCACCACTCGTTCCCTGCCTGTCAAGGTAAGGCTGCTGATTGCATGTGCAGCATCAAACAGGCCCCTGAAAAGGCAGACAGAAGTACTTTTCAGGACAGCAGCCAAAGCAGTGTTCACAGCAGCAACTGGGCAACTCCCTCTTGTGCTCTATGGTGAAATCCTTATATATGGTAATTCTCTAATTCCAGGCATGTTTCCATAGTAAGGAAGAATTGTATAGTCTGTTTCCTCACAGGTTGGTTTTTTTCCCCCTCATGGTCAGACTGTTTGATGTGTCCTCAGTCAGCACAGCAGTCTTACTAATAACCAAAGCATTTGAAAGCTGTTCTCACATGGAGGCCCAACAGCAACAGGGCACACTTGACTGCTGAGGAACCAGCACAGCAGAGCTGTGAAGCACTGGTCTGCTTTTGCAGGGGGTCTTTGTTTGGTACCTTGTAAAATGTGTTCTGAAGCTCTCATTTTGCCATTTGTGGTCATTTCTCACTCATTTTAAGATCGTCTGACAGGCACTGACCCAACCTCTGTCCATGTAGGCATGAAACATGGAAGATCTCTATGGGGTTTACCCAATGTGTGTGCCACCAAGGACTAGCCTGCTTTTTTACTAGACAGGGAAATTAATGATGTATAACTTTTGAGTAATGGTCTTGAGTGCGTACAAGGAGTCCATCAGCTCCTACTTGGCCCTAGGTTTTGTCTGCCTTTGCAATGAGTGAGAGAGGGGCCCTTAATCCTTGGTGAATTTTCCATTGAGAAAGAATATAGAATATTGCGGAGTTCTGGTATGTGCTTTCCTCTACTGATGAGCAAGATTTATGTATAACATTATGATTTGCTTTCTTCTCTCTTGTTATTTTTGGCTGTTGGCTACTTCAGTCTTCTTCCTTTTGGCCTATAGAGTTGTTTATGTCCTATAAATGGACAGCAGAATTCTTTATGCCCTCATGCCCTAGTTTCAGCTGGGGTAGAGTTAATTATCTTCCTAGTACTGTGTTTTACCTTTTTTCCCAATTTTTCTCCCCATCCCATGGGTGGGGTGTGAGCTGCTGTGTGTACCTAGTTTTTTAGGTTAAACTGTAGCACCTTGCAAATATAGACTGTGTTGTGTTACCAAGCACCACGGGCGGAATAAAGAAATATCAGTGATTGTTGGTTTTATGGTCTGGAGTAGATGAACATTTTTAATGAAAAACATAAAATCAGGATTCTGCATTGGTACACACTGTTCAGTGGTTTTTAAATAACCTTTTTCTTTTTCCTAGAACAAAATCAAGTAGCAGTCTTAAAGCAAATCAAACGTGTATTGAATATGTTTGATCTTTGAACACCAAAGGCTGAAAAGAGACATAAAAGCTTAAAAGAGCATGCAAAAACAAATTGTAAAAGACAGATAAAAATAGTTGAAAACACAGTCAGTGGGATTACTCAGAACTGCTGCATTTCACAGTTTGTTCAGTTAAAGTGAGCTGCCATGGGCTTAAACATAAATTAACACAGCATGCTCCAAACTGTGGTGGAAAGTGAGCAGCCCAGCCTGCTACTCCTGTAAGGAGCTGTCATCTTCTAAAGGGAGACAGACCTATATTTTTTTGGGCTGCTGTGACTAGAACTAATCTCTCTGGTGTTGACTTGTTGAACTCAATAGAAGCGTTATTCAAATAAAGTGATATCAAAACAAAGCCTTTAAACAAAACAGTAATATTAAAATTAGGAGAGAGAATGCAATATAATAGTCAGGTGATGGAGGACTCTAGTGTAGGTGATGTTCTTGGAAGCTTCAATATTTGTATTTCTCTTATACTAACTTCCTAGCAAGCCCTGTGTCTTTCCAAGCATCTTTAAAGAAAACACAGCAAAGTCAGATGTCTTTGACTACAGCAGAAAGAGGGGACCAAAGGGGGAACCAGAAACATGAACATGTAACAGGAAGAGAGTGTTTGTTTTATATTTCTGTCAGTCAGCCATTCTTGCCAGTCATAACATCCAAGTGCTTAACTACAGCACTTCTTGTACCTGGGACAGCTGGGATGCCCAGATGGGGTCCCATTCCTGTACCTGTGAAGTGTGACCCTGTGGAACATTCCAGCATCATCTCAATAAAACAGCAGGTCTGATCTTTAGCTGTTAGCCCAAAATAGTAGTAACTCCATGAGAAGTTCGTTGTTACAGTTGACAGCGTGCTTTGAGTATATTTTTAAAGATTTTTTAAGTATTTCTCTCATGTGACATTCTCCCAAATGTAAGATGGATTTCTGTCCCTTACAAGTGTCTTGCAAGGCATCAAACTGAATCTCTTAACTGTGCGTTAAAGAATTGCAAGAACCAAGATTATTAGTGGTTGAGGAGGCAAATGCAGAATAACCATCTGTTTCAGGATATTTCTTTTTGGTGGTAAAATTATGGTTTGTCTGGTTTTCTGAATGCAAATGGTTGATTTACATCCAAAGGTAAGCTTTTTCGCAAATTCTAGATTTAGACATGTATCTGTTATTTCTTTTTCTCTGTGCAGAATGCAGTTGTGATGGTGTTGGCTCACTGGGGAACACATGTGGTCCTGGAGGGCAGTGTCTGTGCCGTAGTAACTACGCCGGGCTTAGGTGTGACCAGTGTGCTCCAGGATATTACAGCTATCCCAAATGCTTGCGTGAGTGAAAACCTTCCCTGCTTTCACTGGGGTTTTCCTTCCGATTTCTGAAACACGGAAGAAAATAAACCTTCACTAATATATTTTCATTTAAAAGATTTCCATTTTGATGGCACAGGAACTTTAAGAAAATATCTGTCAGTTCCATAGATTAGTGTTCTATTTTTCCAAGTGACTGCTTTGCATACAAACCCAAATACTATAAATCAGTCTAAATACACATTTTAAAAAAATATTATTAAAGGCTTCTTCTGTCTTGGAGTTTGAAGTATTTGTGTCTCTCCAAGGTAACTGTATTTAAAAGTCCTCTCAAGCTCACACCTGCCACATTTTGCTTCTGCACTACTACGTTCCACAGCCCCGTTTTCAAAAGATCTTTCAATGTGTTTGTTTTATAAAGGTGTCAGCAGCGAGTGTGACCCTGCAGGAAGCATTGGTTCTCACTCTGTAAGTATTCTGCCGTTGCAGCTAACAGTGCATGTTAATCATTCATGTGTCTTCACTGAACACATCCAGCTCATTGCTCAGGCCCTGAAACCTGCTCTTAGACTCTAAAAGAATTGCACGAGCTTGTTTGCAGAGTAAGAGTGGAAATAAACTTCGTGTTTTGCTCTTTGCTCATACTAGTGCAAACCCTTATAAAGGGTGGGGGTTTTTAATCTTTTTTATATAGAATATGCATACTGTTTATGTTGTTTTGGTAAGCTCTTAGCACTAACATATACATGAAGCTATAAGCCTGTGCATGTCTCTAAGACTTTCTGGTTCTGGGTTCAAACAGGCCTTTCAGCATCAAATTATTCTTGAAAAATCATTATATCTTTGTTGTTGTTCCGCTGTTATTAATACAATGATGGTTACTAGTAGTTGCATATTACCAGAAATCACAGGCATTGTTAAATGTGTGGCAAAGGCCACCTAGAGGGTGAGTCTGATGGACGGTAGGGGTATCTGTGTATGCTCCTGTGTAGAGCTATGTGTGCCTTCCACCAATGAAGGAAAGATTAAATATTAAAATGAATTATTATTTTTAAGGAAATGTGGGGTTTATACTTTGTGCAAACCAGTTAATACTTTAGAGCAGTTCTACTAAGGTTAGAAAAGAATTGGAAAGTGCATCCTTTGGGACCCTTAGAATAAATTAGATACATGTAAAATATGCAGGGTGGAACAATCCTGTGCTGATAGTATGAGCCAGAACCGTCTAAGACGTCTGAATCAGCCTGAGATCCATGTGCCTGTAAAAGTCAGTAAATCTCCTGAGCTGTTAATAATATTAGGTTTTTCTTAGTAGCGAAGAGCAGTAACTTCTTTATGAAACAGGTGAACCCATGTTAGCTTCATTCTGTCATTAGGGATATTGTCAATGTCTCCAGCACGTTGAAGGTCCTACCTGCAGTAAATGCAAACCCTTGTACTGGAACCTGGTCAAAGAAAACCCTGAGGGATGTACAGGTATGGCTCATGACACATTTCTCTGGCTTATGAAATGTGTCAAATTCTTTTAAAAGTCATCTTTATTCTCTGACACTATCTGTGGTGCTCTTTGTGACTTTCACAACTCTTGTTAACAGCATCTTTCTCATGCTTCTTAATTGTAACATCAAATTACCCATGATACCACCAGTTACTTTCAGAAATCAGGCCATCATTTCATAGGTGTTTGCCTACTGCTGAACCAGGGTGTGCTCTGAAATTACAATGATGTTCACTTCATACGGACCTATGGCAGATTTACTGGAACGAGACAGGATTTTTGCCTGTAACCCTGAAATCAGAATTTGGCTCATTGTTTTGAGAAAAAAAGGTGCTTTTTCACTTTATATTATATCCTAGCTTGGAGTGTAAAGCCTTCATGTGGCCTCAGGGTGTGACAAATCTGTTACGGTTTATATCTGTATAATAGTCTGTGATGGTCAGTGTTTTCAAAACTAAGTGTGTGTTTTTCAGGCAGATAATAATAATGAATAAAGATTAAAAAGGGTAAAGATAAAAAAAGAGTAAAGATTCTCTCTAGCTATTTCCTTTGGAACAGATTCCACCACAACAGCCACTTAGATAGGATGAGTAGCTTTAGACCTGGTAATGGTATTATTACATTTTTTACTTTAGATCTTTTAGTACTAAACAACTCCTCAGATATTAAGTACTGCACTTGCCATGTAATTCATCTTCTCTGCCTTCAGTCACAGAGTCAATACTGGGTTTTTCCAAACTTCTTGGTCAGCATAGTTGCTCCCTGCAATATTTTCTTAATTTCTGTTTCATATGGAGAGTTGATTTGCTCCCAAAGTAGCACTGCAGAATGGAAGGTGCTGGTCAGGCTGGAAGACACTGTTTTGGATCAATTGTGTGAATGTCTCTAAGAAAGAAAACAATTGTAAATTCAAACTCAATACTGTTTTTTGTCAAACACAAGTTAGATCACTTTAAAGCACACCAGTAAATCACACATACTTAGAAGTCCTCCTTCTCTTTTTCTTCTCGCCTCATACCAGTATTTGTCTGCTGTTCTGAACCTTCCAAAGTGCAAGCCACCTTGTGTCACATTGACTCAAAATTGCAGATTCAGGGTGGTGGGGTTTTCCCCTGCAAAGTCGCATGAAAAGATGAAATGCAGGTGTCTTTTTTTTTTTCCATCTGTGCAGCATGCCAGTGTGATGTGAGCGGAACACTAAGTGGAGTTGGAGAATGTCAGCAGGTAAAGTGAAATTAAAAGAAAGATATTCATTAAACTGATCATTGTGAAGAAAAATTATTGTAACATTTGCTAAGGTAGAAATCTTAATACTGTGTATTGCTTTTGAACATAAAATAGCTAGTTCTATACAGCAAAGAATCAATTTTATACATCCTAGGGATGTATAAAGATTTTAAAATTTTTTGTCTTCTTGAGTTTATATATTTTCTAGTCTGTTTATTGAAGATGATAAATGATAGAAATAATGTCCAGATAGTGAGGGTTTTTTTTTGTTGAGATTAGAAAGTTTTCCCTCTTTAGAATTAGAGGGAATTCAGAATATTGAAAGATTAAAGTTCTGGAAAGGTACTGAAACATTTTTGATGAAATTAATTTTCTTCACAGGAAAATGGGCATTGTTACTGCAAATCTAATGTTTGTGGAGATTCCTGTGACAGTTGTGAATCTGGTTATTATGCTCTTGAAAAAAAGAACTATTTTGGCTGCCAAGGTAAAATGCATGAAGGACATCTCTAGCGGAACATTTGCACTTAGCACAGAAGTCTTTAGAATTCCTTAGGCTGTACATTCAGAAAGGGGATGTTTGAATTACTCATGGGCACAGCATTTTGCACTGGTGCTGGTAGTTGCTTGTAACCTGTGTGACTCCTCCTTTGCCTTTCAGCAGGAGAAGGAACAAGGCAGATGTTACTGCTGGGCTTCCCCATCATTTTGTGCATGTCTTTGAGGACAGGGTGCTTTTAGACTATGACATAACTACTTGTTTAGGAACACTCAGCCTTTCAATCCAGCTTGAAATTTTTAGCCTTGACGTACTTGTTCCTTAGTACAGCATATTTTACCTCGTTACTAGGGGTGTCCTTTAGTTTGTGCCACAAGTCCTCTCTCCTGTAGAAAATCATTCAATATTGTTGTCCAGTGTCAATTGAAAATATGCATATTATATGAACATATACATTGCAATTTTTTCAGATAGATTAAATATTGGGGTACCAGACTTTGAAAAATTAGCGTCTTACAATTTTTTAAGTTAGGTTTTAGATTTTTTTGTTTGTGGGATTTTTTAAATAATTATTCTTTGTGATATTGCTGCAGAAATTCTGACTTCCTAGGAAAACATTTGAGTACCTGTTCTGCAAAACTGCAACCCTGCATTTAGCAATGTGGCATGGTGTATTAATTGTTATTTCTAAAAGTGACTTTTGCCACATTCTGAGGAGGAATTTTAAAAAAACTGGCACAAACATGGGAAGCTCAAAATAATTGCAGCTTATGCATGTGTATTAACTTGTATTTGGAAGAGTCTTAATGGGGTCCGGGAGGAGGAAATCAGTCATTAATGGTGTTTAATTAGATGAAGCCATGGTGTGTTTTCTGATAACTTTTACCACTCTTTTGCTGATTGGGTTCTGCTCTTGGCCTGACAGGCTGCCAGTGTGATGTTGGAGGATCCCTGAGCCCAGCCTGTTCCCAGCCCTTGGGCAGCTGCCAGTGCAGGGTACACGTCGTGGGCACAACCTGCCGGGAGTGAGTCCCCCTGGCGCTCCTGGCAGCTCCTGGCAGAGCTTCAGCACAGCTCCTTTGGAACTGCCCCAAAGTCACTTATACTTTCATGTGACATTCTGGATTTGTTCATAAATAACTTGGTGAATTGTACTGGTTATTGATATTAGTTTTCCTGGGCAGCTTCCTTCTTATATTTTAATAAGATTTTCTGACTTGTTTCCTTAAATAACTAATACCAGTTTTGCAATAGTATTGCATATGTATCTATATATCTAACAGGAGTTGAATAGGAAAAAAGTATGAAGCTGTAAAAGCTTCTGGAAAGAAAATTCTCATTGCATCCCTCTTACCAGCTGTTTTGAATTCATTAGCTACTATCAGAATTCCTCAGTCATCAGTAGATCACCTCCCTTCCACTTCTTTTTGCCCTTAGATGTATATCATAAATGACTAGTAATTCTTTGTTGATTTGTTCCGGTTTTCTTCCTCCTTGAAAGGCCCGAGAAAAACTATTTTTTTCCTGATCTGCACCACATGAAGTTTGAGATTGAAGATGGTACTACTGTCAAGGGAGAGGGAATCCGATTTGGCTATGATCCTCAGGAATTTCCTAGCTTCAGTTGGAGAGGATATGCCCGGATGTCCTCTATACAAGTAAGCTGGTATTTCACTCAAGACTTTGGGGTGAAAACACAACAGCATGGTACATATGTCTTTATAGTACTGCTGTGTGTGTGGAAGGTCATAGAAAAAAGGGCAGGATCTGACTAATCCAAACCCTTTGCTGTTTGGATTAGTGAGGGTTGGTACTACTGTCAGGTCATTTGCACATTGCTTCAGCAAATATGTCTTCATCAGAAATTTTCTTTGAGGTTGGTTTTTTTGGTGAGATAGCTGTAAAGAAAGAAACTTAACAGCTTTAAAGTCTGTAATACTAAGTGCAGAAATTCTTGTCATGCCAAGAACAGCAGAAGCAGCAGAAGATAATTGCTTGGCTAAATAATTTGAACTGCACAGTTCTGTGGCAGTCTGTGTCCATAAGATTTTCAGGTACAGTCACAGGACTGTCACTGAAGTCATCTTACATGGGGTAAAGAAGAGAAAGGTGCTAGCTTTTATTATGAATGATACCTTCACATTACAGCAAAGAGGAAAATGTGTGGTTCAGTAAAAGAAGCTGTGAGCAAGGACATACTGGCAACATTTATTTTAGTTTCATGACAGACTATGAATAAACTAAACAACAGCTGAGGGAATAAGTAGATCACGGGTAGAAAGTCACCATAATTTCTCTGAGAAGGGCCCTTCTGACTTTGGATTGAACTGCTGATCAAATGAAGCAGGATTTTAAAACAGTAGATTTGAGCAAAAAATGGGATTTGTTCACTCATCCTGAAACCAGTACTTTGGTATAGTTGTGTCCAGCCTCCATTTGTCCAGGGACTAATGAATCACTATAGCATGGGACAAAAGCACATAACCATTGCACAATGATTTGCTTCATGTTCTTCATTTTTCAGTCTTTCTTCTTTTGTTGTTTTGGTCTTGGGGTTTTTTTAATCGCAGATAATTTTTGAATTTGCAGTATTATTCCACATTTACAAATGAAGGCAATTCTTCAGTATCTGTGATTTCTTAATGCCTGCTTTCTAATTCAGCTGCTTTTTGCATTTCTTTTCTAGTGGCATTTTGTACAGGCTTTTTGTTCTGTTCTCAGATGTATGAAACTGAGAAAACCTGTGCATTTGGGGAAGCAGAGTGGACCACAGTGGTGGGGAGATCACTGTGCCACAAGCAGGTCGGAAAGGGAGAGCAAGTGAATTGTGATGGGTGACCTGATGGGAGCTGGATAATAATGGGAGCTTTACCATTTAGGATGGAAAGAAAGAAACCAAACCCATAAGATTGCACCAATCCTGTGTTTTCCTAATCCACCACTGGCCCTTAACACGTCTCTTAGTTTTTCTGAAAACTAAACAATGGGGCTGTGTGAATGCAGAGAACTTTGTGGCTCTGGAAATGCCAATTCAGGCCCAGGACAAGGACAGCATTTGTGGTATTGCAACTGTAAACGACTGCAGGATGTGGTAGAGGAGCAGAAGTTTTGGTGGCAGTCTGAGGTGTCTGAATGCTGTGGGATCTCAGACTAGGATCAATGATTGTGGCCGGTTCCTTGGAAAGGCAGGAATATCGGCAGGCCTTGAGACCATAATGCCTCCTTTATGGCACAAGTGGGGAGAATAGCAGTAAAATAGTGCCAATGTATCACATTAACACATGTGTTAGTTCAGCCATTCTGTGTCCTTCTCGATCAGCTGGTATTCAACAAGAGTTTTATTTCACAGGAGATTTTGTTCTATGCTCTTTTGTAAGCTGCCCAAGCCTTTTGTCATTGCCAAATGGTTTTTCTTTCTCTGGGTGCTAGTAGCAAGTAATATACTTTCCTTTCCTCCTTTTCCCCTTTCTTTTTATTTTTCCCAGCCAGAGGTGGTTGTGCCTATCACTGTGGCTTCCCCTAAGCTCTTCCACCTAGTCCTCCGCTATGTCAGCCTGGGCTCAAAAATCTCTAAAGGGAAGATCTCAGTTGCTGAGGGAAAACATTTTGGCACTAATTATACTTGTAAGTGAATTAATTTTCTCACTAGGCTTGCCTGTCTTCCTCTGTCATACACCAGCATTGCCATTCCAGTATATACTTGTCGGCATGTGCCTTTTTCTAGTAGGACTTTAGTCTGGTGCTTGCATGGCTTCTAACTGTTCCTCTATTCAGCACTTTATGGCTGTTTTTGTTTATGAACTTCCATTTTTCAGAATGAAGTGAGGATAACTTTGAATGTGGAAAAATCAAACCTCTACTTATTTCGCCTTATCCTGAGGTATATTAACCCTGGAGGTGAAACATTACCTGGTCGCATATCTGCTTGTCAATCTCAGCCTGGAGCAGGTAGGTGTAACTCAGCAGTGCAACAGATCGGATGAATGTTAGCTCAGAGAAGGCTTTCCAAGGTGCACCTAAGTCAAATCTTTAACATTGCTTAAAAGGCATCAGTTTTAACAGTGTCAGTGCTTTTGTGCTTCTCCTCATACATTTTTGCTGTGTAACTGATGTGGCTGTGTTTGCATGGAACCCCTGCTTGCAATAGTAATAAACATTTGTTTTTTCAAATGTTTGCCACACGTAGTACTTTCAGTCCTTTACTTGGAAGCTCTGAACTGTGGGTTTTATGAAGCTTTTAAAGAAGCGATAACAGCACTTAATTTAGTTTACTTGCCTTTAAGTTTTAAATGTGGCTTCTGCTTTCATTCCATGAGTAGCATTTGTTTAATAATGAACCCAGTCTACCAAGTTAGTTCTGATTACAGAGCTCAAAAACATGTGATGCCTTTCAGGCCCTAATAAAAGATAAGTACTCCAAATCCTTTGAATGGTAGGGGAATACCAAGCCTATATGCAGAATTATCTCTTACTATTCCTGCCCTACTGATAGCAGTGAAGTTATACATCCTTTTAGTAATTCAAATAAGACAAAACTGAAGACTTCACAGACACCATTCAGCAGTGGCAGCAGTTTGTGGTCATCACTGTCTTCTAATGACTGGAAGACAGGGAGCCAGATTTCATCTGTGTCCAGAGTCTTCAGAGAGGAGACCTTTAATATTCATGACATTTGATCCTCATGGCTTCTATTTGTGAAAGCATACCACAGCTATATTTCTGTAGTACATAGAAATATAGAATGGTCTGGGTTGGAAGGGACCATAAAGAAAATCCTATTCCAACCCCCTGCCATGGGGAGGGACACCTTCCACTAGACCAGGTTGCTCAGAGCCCCATCCAACCTGGCCTTGAACATTGTCAGGGATGGGGCATCCACAACTGGCCCATCATCTCTGCCTAGAAGTTAGCTGTCTCCAAGTAAACATTTTAGACGCTACTGAGAACCTCTAATACCTGAAGTATTTGATTTAAAGTCACATGAGGACATCCTTTGTGTCAGCTGAACATATTGAGGGTCAGTGCAGAGACAGGTTGAATGGAAAATTATGGAAGGGGAAACCAAAAAAGTAACCATTTCAGAATATTGTAAAACCGGCCATTACAGGGGCAGAGCTCTGCTTTTCTGTACCAATTTGCTCAAGAATAATGAGAATGAAAACAACAACCACTGCATAGCTCTGTGTGTGGTCAAGTGCACTGCATATTGACTGAAAAGCATTGATCAGCTCCTGTCAAACAAAGTTTAATGAATCAAATTATCAGTCCAGCTCACTAAGCTTTTACACAGTCACTTATGTTTTTTACTTGATTTTTTTTTTTTTTTCTGGCAGGGACTGCTCAGAGCAAAGAGTTTGTCTTCCCACCCAGCAAGGAGCCAGCTTTCCTCACAATCCCAGGAAAAAGCTCCACAGAGGCTTTCTCACTGGCTCCAGGCACGTGGACTGTCAGTATAATGGCAGAGGAAGTCCTCTTGGTAAGAAAACAATTGAGGAAAACAACTGCTTGAAGGTTGTCATGATATTACAACTCTGGAGTTATTTGCTGGGAAGAACCCTGCAAGCAAGTGAAATGCAACACTAGTGAAAAGAGTATAAGCAGCAGATCACAATTATGAAAATTTACACTTCTGCCTCTTATTTCTTCTCTCACTTTCTGCTGCTCTAATTTTCTTCTTCTTATAGACTTTAAGTCTATCTGGAATCCGTGCCTTCAAATGATGAAGTATTATTAACATACAGCTCAAAGCATCAAGGCTCACAAAAATTAGTAATTTTTACATATCAGGTGTTGTGTCTAGAGCTTAGCTCAGCCAAGGCCTTAGTTTCTTGACAAAAAATCTGCATAAGAGTATTGTAAGATGGGCTGCATTATGAGCGGGTCAATTTCTGACTGTTTTTATCCTCCCATCATTTCTCTCCTTTCATTCACTGAAAAACTGAAAAATTTTCTAGCAGCAATTCTAAGAAATTGCTAGAGGAAGAGAAATGGTTTAAGGTGATAATTTATGAAAAATCTTAAATATGTATGATCACAAAGACAGCATACTGAAATTCTTGTGTATTTTGTACAGGGATAAAAAGTAAGCAGTGTCTCTGGTCATTAAGCCTAGAGCTATGTTAAATTTATTGAATACCACGTGAAGTGTTAGTAAAGAGCTTGCAAACATACTTCTTGCTAAAAGTGACGGTATTATTGTGCTGGGGTTTTTTTACTAATACCTTTGAGAAAGTACTTAATTATCTTAGCCCGTCATGTTCTCACATTAACAGTTGTCATACATAAGTTCTAATACATTAATTAAGTAAGCAAGGCAGGGCAAAAATATACCAGCTTTTGAAGCACATCTTAATAGGTTACATGGAGTATTTTAATCAGGTCATCTGGGATACGTGGATCTCCTGTGTGGAGTCACCCACAGTGGAGCTGTGTGTTTGTGGATTGCACTCATGGATGAAAACTGCAGGCATCTGTCTGTGTGTTACTGAGATGCAGGGAAACTCCATTGTGAGCACTGTCTGGCACAACACATGATGAGAGAGTGGCTTTGGAGTTTCCCTGATCACAGGGCAGCTGCCTTCATACCATCTTTCTGAAATTATAGAATTAGGGAGACACATTCTGATGTTATTGGCCCAAGTAATAACAGGAAAAAACCCCACCTACATCTTGCAGGTATCCTCTGTACAAATTATTTATGTAATTGTTTTCATTCATTGTTACATTGTGAAAGCCTGGAGATAGAGGTTCTTTTTTGTCCTTGTTTGAATGCTTTTGCATTTGTTGTATGCTTTGTTTGTAGGATTATCTGGTGCTGTTACCTAGTGATTACTACGAGGCATCGCTGCTGCAGATCCAAGTTACAGAGCCTTGCACACATCCTGGGCCTGCTTCAGCAGAACAGTCAGTAGATCTGCTACAATGTAAACCAGTGCCTTGGTTTATTTTGCTATCATCCCGCTGCACTTGAAAACAATAATAATCCTGTGTTTCGTTTGTTGTTTTTTGTGCAAGCTGCTTGCTCTACCAGCATTTGCCTCTGGGCAGGTTTTCCTGTGTCCTTGGTTCAGAGGCAGTGCATTTCAGACATGGGAGAGAATCCAGAATACCTGTGCAACAGCCAACTCCCAATCAGCCCGTGATGGCCCGTATCAGTGGAAGAGAGGTCAGATTCCTGCCTGTTGATTGCAGTCCCATCTGTGCTGTTGACTATAAACCTACCAGACTAAAATGCTTGCAGATTTACAGCTCAGGATTTTCAGATCTGTAACACATCCCTAAAACAGACTCTGCACCCAGGCCTGCATTTTACACAAAACTGTGTAAAAGTATCAGTGTAGGCAGATTTATAACTCTGACTGGAGTGGACATTTCACTCTGACAAATGCATTTAATTAAATAAAAATCCTGCTGCTTTAGGCATACCGGCTTGTATAGAAGAAATGACATAAGGATTTGTCAGCAGAAATGGTGTACATACATCACTCTAAATTAATCCTTTTTTTCTTAGATCGCTATACTTAGGTAAAATGTTTGCTTTACTAAAAAACAAGCAGAAGCAATTATGCCACTGCTGTAGGTCCTTTGAAAGCGAAACATGTTTTATGAAATTATCTACTAGACGTATGTTTGGCAAAAATGAGGTATTTTATTAAGTATGTGATAGTGATGTAAAATGATTATGCCCTCTATTACTGTGCTTGGATATTTCTTTAAAAATATCACGAACAGCAAGAATATTCACATGCCACAGTCTCTGGTGCTTCATCACTGATGCATGTGCAAAACTCTACTGGTATGAATAATTGCAGTGAAGTCAGGAGGGCTGCTGACAGAATTATTTACATGTTTAAGTGTTTGTAGCCTAAGGAAATACTGAGAAAAAAACTAGTTTAAATTTGAAAATAATTATGAGGACAACTGAAGCAAAACCTTTGTAACCACAGCACTTAACTACTTAGAAGTATTTTGCATCAAATATTGTATTAACCACTTTGTGCAACTAACCTAAAAGAAAACCTTGATGCTTCAAAGTGTTATTGTTTGCTGCAGAAGATGCTTTCACTCTTTGCAGGGAATCAAAATACAGGATTGCTATAGTAAGGGTTTTGTGTTCCTGGAAATATTTTTTTCAGTTCAGAAGCAAACTCAGTTTTTATATGTTGTTAAGGGTAGCTTAGAGATGACGGTGACAATTTTTTATCATCATTAATATTTCTTCCCTTTTTGCTGGGGAGAAGAGAAAAATAATATACTCATTTCCCAGGGTTATTTTACAGCTTTCCTTGAACTGTCATAATGGCAGCTGTTTCTTAAGCTTTTTTGATTCTTATTAGAGGACAAAGTGATATTTATAAGTGTTGCTTGCATTCTGCTGGGTATCTTCTGTTGAGGCACTTCAGGACGGGCCCTGGACTAATGCTGACCAGTCAAAAGAGCAGGAAATGGGAGCTTCCTGCAAGAAAGGGGAGTGAAAAATTTACATACTGTTTTGTTTTTCAATTATTTTGACCCAGGTCAATTTTCAGATGACTATAAATGTTCCTCAAGTCGGTCGCTATGTTCTGGTTTTTGAATATGCCAACAAAGAGGATCAGATATTCACTGCAGAGGTAACAATACATAGCCCTGGACCTGTCACTGAAGGCAGAGTGAGAATATACAGTTGTAAATACAGGTAAGAATTTCTGAAGTAATCACTAAATGATTGAATAAGCATTTGGGATATAATTATACTTTTTATATATTGGAATCCATTTTACCATGTAGATTGTTCAAATTCTAGGGTGATTTTAAAAGCAAGTGCGGGATTCTGTAATTTTGTACAGGTTTTTAATTATCTTTGTGCAATCAGCTCATTAAATACTGCTACTGCTTCAGTGAATTGTTTTCCTCTACAAAGGGTTACTTTTTTATATACATTCTTAAATCCTTATTAACTATTAATGTCTAAGTCCAGTGGAAGAGCATTGCTCTTGGCTGCAGATGCCTGCACTGTTTTTCTTCAGTTAGAAGTGTGTCCAAGGGCTTTGGCTATAAAAAATGTAGCAGCCGGTTTTACAAGAGTATTCCCACCATTCCTAACATGATTTGCTGAAGCAGAAGTATAAAGGTCTCTGAAATTCTGGATGCAGTCATGCTCTGGCTGTTAAGGCTGTAGGCAAGGTCTTCAGCCAAATGCTTCTTTATTCTTATTGACTGATGAAGTTACTGCAGATGTTTCTGCACAAGAGAGTTTGCCTGTCCTGAGTGAGACTGTCTTTAACGCTTGAGCACCTCAGCTTATTTTGAGCCCTTGGGAGAGCCTACCCAATGCCAGGGGACTACAGACATGCCTCCTTTTCTCCCATGAGCCAAGTTTCTGGCAGAGTGGAGGCTTAGGGATATTCAGGATGAAATTGCTCAGTAAGAAAAATCGTTTTCATCAGCATGTTTGTGATACAGAGCAGAGCCATGTGGAGCAGTGACCTTGTCAGGTTATTGCTGGGGAAAGCTCTTATTTTAGCCTGTTACATAACACTTTGAGCCCCAAACTTCTTGCTTTAAACCTTCCATTTTATTGGGGTTTTGGTGGTTTTTGTTTTCCCAAACACATTTTATGGGCTAATTTTGAATATATTTGTTTGTTTATATGACACATTGAAAACAAATACAAAGAAATCTCTTGCTGCTTTAATGTAGCAATGCAGCAAATCCCTTCTGCAGACATTGTGCATGAACTGAATGGTCACAATGTAAGGTGCTGTGTCATCATTCCCAAACAGGATGGTGCTGGTCTCTTCTGATAAAAAATAAATCAAGCAATGACATAGTGAGGTACATGTAGATAACACTAACTTGTGGATTCTGTACTATATTGTACTAGACTTTCTTACAGCTCTGTGAGCCTGGTTATTCCAAATAAAACATGGTAAGAGGATAAAACACCACAAGCTTTCAGCAAATCACAAGTTAAGGGACCTATATTTCTCTAGTTTTACATGTCCTTAGTCCTGAGATGACCTTTTTTCGGATCTGTGCTTTAAACAAGAGTGAAACTTCCACATTCTCTAGCTTGTAGAGGAGGCAAGCCTGTTTTTTTCACTTGCATTGAGGAGTATTTCAGTGTACAGAATAGCTTCCTAAAATCAGACCTTGCCCAACTGACACTCTGTGGGCAGGAGCTGCTGATTCACATCCTCAGTGGCACATGGCAGTAGTGGAAAGGGGCAACTCATGTGTGCTGGCACCTCAAGGAGCACGGCCCACGCAGAAGAGTGCTAATTACATACCATGTTACACAGCATGGAAACCCCTGCAGATAGCACCTGTGTGTGTCTGTCTGTCCACATCCTGCTTAAGCCAAATGGGTGTCTGAGCTGAGATTTGGAGGCTTCAGCTCTGGGTGAGTCAGCCCGCACAGAATAAGCAGTGTTTTGTGCATGGTAGATCTGTGTCTCACTGGCGAGGACAGGGCGCGTTCCGTAGTGGCCCCAGGTCGGTTAGTTATTATCCCGCAGGAGGGCTAGGTGCTGTGGCTAGCCAGCAGCCAGGCAGTGAAGCTAGGTGACAGCCTAAACAATGTACCAGTGCCAGCAGGCTCGTCCTTAATCCTGCTTTCTGTCTCAGTTTCCTTTGTCGGAGCGTTGTAGTTGATGACAGGAATCGCATTGCAGCCTATGACCTTCTAGCAGACACAAAGATACGTCTTAAGGCATCATCAATTAATTTTCTTCTGGTAAGCTGACATTATTTTCCCTTTTGTAATACTTGTTTCCTGATTGGGTAAACAAAGATATTTGTCTCCCTATATTCACAATCTCTAAGGTTATAGATGAAATGATGTATATTAGACACTTGAATAGATATACTTTATATATACCTAGAGAATGCTGAGGCAAACTTGTCAATTTCAAAGACAAACAGAACTTTGCCTTTATTGGCAAGGGTTTTTTCCAGCTGTTTTGTGCTTTATTTCAGTTCTCCTTTCTCTTCTACAAGTAAACTTTAAATGAAAAATATTCTGGTAGCTTTTATACCTAATTTTTTATCTTCTTTTTTTTATCTTTCATTTTTTTCTAAATCCTCAAAACCCATATAGGAGTTTCCTGTGTCTCTTACAAAATTCATGTAATAAATGCATTTATTTCAGGTAACAAATGCATTCATTAGTCATATAGCTTTTAGATATTCTAAATAAAAAGCCTTCACTGACCTCTTTTGGCCACACCAGGAATATACTTTTCTGGAGACTGTATTTTCTTACGTGTTGTTTCTGTTTTCTATTTTAGAAACACAAGGTTTGTTAAAATCTAGAGTTCAAACCCAGCTAGCAACAACTATTAGGACTAACAGCTGATACATGCTTTCTTCATTCCATTAGTCAATGTGAACTAATACGTTTTACATTGTCTGTTAGCTCCCTGCAGCAATTGCTGTGCTAACAAGATCCAGTCTTTACAATTTTTAGTTGTAAAGGCTGCACTTAGAAAAAGATGGGAGCAGGGAAAAGAAGAGCTTCTGGTTTATAGATACTAATCATGAAGTCAATGGTAGCAGTCCTGGGGTTAAAGACCCTCGTGTGATCCCTTCATGCAGACCAGAGAGGCAAAAGGGAGCCACCTCCAACGCTGGACACATCTGGTCTGAACAAAGGGGAAATGGGGTTCCTGAGGCCATCTGTCAAGAGAAGCTCTTACAGCTTGGTAGTCTTTATCTCACATTGATGCAGACAAGCTGTCTAAACCCAGACCACACTTGATACTAACTTTTTAGCCACTCATGAAGCGCTGTTCAAAGCTTCAGTGTACCCTTGTTCTGCTGCAATGGCCTGGAGCCCTGTGGGTTGTTACATGCAGGACAGGCAGAGTGAGGGCTACCCAGGAGAAGGGCTTTTTAGCACTCTGCTTTATAAGCACCCTGTAGCTTATAAAGGTTTTGGTTTTCTCCCTGCTTACTACTTTTAAAACACAAGCTGAACCCCCTTAGGACCCGCTTCCTAAATCATTTTGTATAATAATGAATTCTCCTTATGCAATTTTTACGTACATTACTACTTGTTGCTAGCTATCTTACTGCTTATTGAACATCTTCATGTCCTTTTCAAGTAGTTTATTGATAAGTTCTGTAACTTGTGCCTAGGTATTTTCTTGTATATTTTATTAGTGCATACTCAGCCTCCCCGTATGTCCTTACCACCATAGCTACAGCAGGACTACCACATATTTGTTCATGTCTATTTTAGTTAAAATAAGAAAACCCATATGAGCTCATGCTTCTTTTGAAATGAGTTCTGAATCCTGGGAGAGAAATCCTGGTATCGCTGAAACTCACGCCCATGGACTTTGCACGAGCAGGCGTTTATGCCCGTATTTGGGAAAGTCTGGGAATTCCCCCAGGGTCCAATAGTCTCTAACACTGCAGATGAAGCTTCCACCTCTCTACATTCCTTGCCTTGCTTCTCAGCCTTTGAGCTGGTCTTCTGTCTTTCTCTTTACCACATATTTACTTATCTTTTAGTTATTTCAATTCTGAACAGCCCAATTCCCTTAACAAGTACAGAAAAATGCTCTTTAACCCTGAGGCATTGAGGTGCAGGGAAGTAAAGGGATCCAAAATCTTGTGGGAGGTCTGTGACAGAACATAGCTCTGGGTTCATATCTCCCTATGCTAAATTTAGGCTTCATCCTTCCTGTTCAGGCCTGGCCCTGTTATTTATGATATTACTCGTTAATTGTGCCTTGTGCTTGTTTTTCAGCACAAAGTTTGTATTATATCAGCTGAAGAATTTTCTCCAGAATACGTGGATCCTAAAGTACAGTGCATAGCTGCTTACAGGAGTACCAGTGATGGAAGGTAACTTGCTTGTTTTTATCCTTCCTGTTATCTGAGGACAACCTTGAAAGGTAGAATAAATGGTGTTTTAATTCTTTTGAGTAAAGCTTTGCTCAGTGACTCACAGGTGATTTGTAGGCCACTTTTGCAAAGTAGTCTTTGTAAAGAAGCTGAAATGTTAGTGTTAACCTAGACAGTCTTTGCACAGGATTTTATTAATAACAGCCTCTTCCTGGCCCATCTGAACTACCCAGTGCCGATGTGTGAGAAAACACACATCTTTCACACGCCATCCAGTACAATCAGTGTCCAAGCTGGAGAATCATGCCTACTTTGATGGCCTGAAATGCTTACTGTTCCATCTGGAGTCTTCTTCTGAATATTGCTGCTTCAGCTGTCCCAAAATGGCTTTAGTTTGTCATTAGGTGTGGGATGTGACTGCCCTTTCGGGCATAAATCCACCAGCTCAACTTGGCAGCATCAAATGATTCAGCACGTAAACTGCCACTTCACAAAGAAGCCATTCCCTTCTCTGTCTCATCGTGGGGCCCTTAGGGTAGGTGTGCCCTCATCAGTCACCTCACATAGCAATGCCAGCTGATCCTTCTTCTCCATCATACTTTATAGGACCAGTGATTAGGGGACTCATGCACTGCTTGGCTGACCCAAGCTGACAGCTCTTCTCTTGCTGTGAAGATCTGAACCTGAACCTTCACTTCCCAAGTGGTCAGGTTTGCGTTCCGCAGAGCATCTGCTCTGTCCTGTTGGAGCTCTTCCCCTCTACATGTTTTATTATTTGGGACAGAGAGGAACTGTCGCTGCAGCTTCCAAATTAGGGACCTCCACGTTTCACTGCCTGTTGCACTCCCCAGGGTGTGCCTCGTGATGCCTGCTCCTAAGGCTTTCTTCCTACTGATCTGGCAGTGGGAAGGGCCTCAAAGTGAAAGTAAATGTCATTTGCAGGACTTAAGAGGCAAAAAGAGTTGGTGATTTGGTCTAATAGTTTTCCAGACGGTAGCTTCCAATATAATGGTTCAATTGAAATAGAAAGCAGAAAAATCTGGGTAGTAAATTGGATAAAAACATGTGACTGTGCTTGGCTTCCCAGCATGCATAGCATTGAATCACAGCTTTAATTCTCCTGCTCAGAGTGTTACCACTTAGAGCAGCTTTCTAGTACTGAAGATACTTGTCCTTGCACCAAAGTTATTTTGCAAATCCAGGCATTTCTATTCTGATTAAAACAGGGGAAAGAGGGTGGGTGAAAAACATGATTCAAAGTAAAACCAATACAGAAACTTACACATTTTACTTTGGTTTTGTGTTGGGTATTTTTTAAAACCCTTGTTATATTTGCATAGTTTACTGTAGGTTTATGTTTTGTTTTTACTGTTATCTGGCAGCATTTTTGCTTTCCTGAAAGTGTTTATGTTCATCAAGTTGAAAGATGCAAAGGCTTGGCTCAGTTTAACAGTATTATAAGTGGATGCTGCACATGATTTCCCACACAGGTCTAGCAAATACATCTCAGTTCTGGCCCTGAAACATACTTGCCATTCCACTTCTGGGCCTGTCTCAAGCAAAGATTAATCATTGTCTTTTGAGTACTTGCAAGGAGTGAACAAATACAGCCAGGAAACCCCCAAAATTATTTTACCCTGCAGTCTTGGAAAATTCTTCTCTCAATTCCAGAATTAAATATGCCAAGGAAGAAATAGTTAAACACAGCAGTGAATGAATAAGGATGCTTTCAAGGAGTACTTATTAGTTAGTATTTATTTTGGCTCCAATTCTACAAATATATGAGTATATACTTAACTTCTAAGTACTTAAGTAGTCCCATTGACTTCAGTGGGAAAACTTGTATGTTTAAAGGATACACCTATGTAAATATTTGTAGAACTGAGAATTCAATATTAGTACAGATTCTGGTGAATGTAACTAACTGGATTAACTAAAATGTATTTAATTTTTAATGCTCCTGATTCCCTTAAGTTTCCTCTTCCTTAGCAAATTCTTTCCACTGAAACTTAGAGTTACGGAAATTTTGTGTGAATAAAATCAGTTGATACATTAAAAGTGTACACACTTTCCCCTTTATAAGTTAAATCCATACCTCTGGTTTTCATTTACTTTATGATCATTCGCAAAGAATCCAAATAGGTACAGGGGTTATTATTGCATTATCAATTGCAATAGAGTCTAATATATTGACTTTTGTGAGTCAGCAGCTTTTCCTGTTATGATTAAAACCTTCTCCTGGCCCTGAGGGTAATTACTGTGGTTCTGTGTTTAGTGCAGCATGCATTCCCTCGGTTTTTGAAACTCCACCAGCAGCTTTGGTTTTGGATGCATTCAAAGATGGGAAGATTTCTGAAGTACAGGGGAATATACTCCATGATCCACTGAGTGTCACTTTGCCTGATGATTCCGTTCATGGAGTTACCTTGACGCCGTTACAGGTATCTCATATTTTGAAAACTTTGTTTCACAAGTCACAAAGTATGTTCTTAGTGAAGTTAAATGGATGAAACACTGTAAGAGAAGCAAAACTGGATGATGTGATGCCATGAAAATCTTGCAAATGGAGTAAACCACAGAGACAATATAAAGAAAGGGGGAAAAAACCCCAAACACCTGCTTCTTTCTGAACTACACGACAGTCTCACAGACTGCAGAAGAATGTTAAATGTGCTTGGCAGGCAAACAGAGCGTGCAGTTGTAATGCCATGTTCCTTGAAGAAATTTAACTTGCTGAGATGCTAAGCCCCTCTCTTTCACTGCAGGTAGGGGGCACTGAGCACAGCCGATAAGCCCAAGAATGTTTCACAAAACAAATATAATCTGTGATTCTGTGATTTAATACCAGAGCTGGTTTTTTTTTTCCAGAACCAGATGACCTTGAGTGGCAGAGTGCCCCACTTGGGCAGATACGTATTTGTGGTACATTTTTATCAGCCGGCACACCCGATGTTCTCCGTGCAGGTCCGTGTAAATGCAGGACATGTGTGGTCAGGTAGGCATCTGAACTTAATGTAATCCCTTTCCTTTCTCAGCATTTTGGGATATGGAACTGTGTTGGGTTGACCCTGGATGGACACCAGGCGCCCACTGAAGCTGCTCTGTCACTCCCCTCCTGAGCTGGACTGGGGACAGCAAATATAACAAAAAGTTTGTGGGAGGAGATAAAGACATGGAGAGATCACTCAGCAGTTACCAACATGGGCAAAACAGACCTGACTTGGGGAAATTAGCTTAATTTATTACCAATCAAATCAGAGTAGGGTAATGAGAACTAAAGTTAAATCTTCAAACACTTTCCGTCCACCCTTCGTTTTTTCCTGGGTTCGGCTTTACTCCCAGATTTCTCCGGCTCCTCCCACTGAATGGCACATGGGGGCGGAGAATGTGGGCTGTAGTCTGTTCATCACATGTTGCCTCTGTTCCTTCCTCCTCAGTGGAGGACTTCTCACACTCTTCCCATGCTTTAGTGTGGGATCCCTCACATGGGAGACAGTCCTCCACCAACTTCTCCAACATGAATCATTCTCCTGGGCTGCAGTTCTTCACTAACTGCTCCAGTGTGGGTCCCTTCCATGGGGTCACGAGGCCTGCCAGGAGCCTTTCCAGTGTGGGCTTCCCCCAGGTTCACAGACTCCTTTGGGCATCCAACCCGCTCTTGCATGGGTCTCCTCCACAGGCTGCAGGTGGATCTCTGCTCCAGCACCTGGAGCAGCTCATCCCTCTCCTTCACTGACCTTGGTGTCTGCAGAGTTGTTTCTCTCACATGTTCCCACTCCTCTCTCTGGCTGTAGCTGCTGTTAAGCCAGGGTTTTTTCCCCTTTCTTAATATGTTATTCCAGAGGCGCTACCTTCGTCAGACCTGGCATTGGCCAGTGTGGGGTCTTTCTTGGAGCCACCTGGCATTGGCTTTGTTGCACACGGGACAAGCTTCTGACAGATTTTCATATAACCCACCCCAGCAGACCCCTGCAACCAAACCTTGTCACATAAACCCAATATATTTTTTCTTCTAGGTACTTTCAATGCTTCATTTTGCCCTCATACTTCTGGCTGTCGGGTTCAGGTGATTGCAGAAAACCAAATTGAGCTTGACATTTCTGAACCCAAAGTCTCTATTACAGTGATGATACCAGATGGAAGAATGCTGGTTCTGGTATGTGTATTACATAAATGTACTTGAAAATGTTATTCTCAGTTTCACCATTCATTTAGAGATAGATGCAAAGATGAAAGCCAAAAATAAAAAAAAATTTTTAATGTTGTGTTTCAGATTTTTAGGCTCTTTTACACTGCTTTTGGTTTTATTTTAAATTTTTAAGATACTCTGCACTGTTTTTATTGTATACTGCTTGTAGCATCACAACTTTGAGGGGAATATGCAATGTTTATTATCCTATGTTTTGGTTAAAACCCTACAGGTTTTGAAAAATCCAGAATATATAATGAAGCACCATTTAAATATATCAATGCCTTAGTTTGTGCCTTTTCGTTTTTCTCTGAAATGTACAATTTAGCTTTCTTATTGTTTTAAGGAAAATATCTTAGTTGTTCCAGCAGACACCTACAGTTACAAAATACTTGACAAAAAGACAGTGGACAAGTCATTTGATTTTATCAACCAATGTGGAGGAAACAGTTTTTATATTGAGTAAGCATCACTTTCTAAAAACTGAACATTGACAACAAACTGGGAATAATATTACTTTTACTCTGTATTAAAGAGCTGCCTTAAATCCCTATAATTGTGTTACATCAAAACGCTTTTCATGGCTTATGCTGGCCCATTAAATTTCCATGAGTCATTTTTCCATGACTTTCTATTGCAAATGCAATGTAAAGGTAGAGCTTTATTGCTCACAGTACAAAAGAGGAAAACCTGTGTCATCTTCCTTCTTCAGAATTTCCATCTTTTGTATTTGGTATTTTGCTTGGCATGTCTGAACTGATACGACTAATATGCGCACTTGCTATGAAAAAAATCTCTTACCTGCATATTCAAAGCCATTCACCCCTAATTTAATTACAGTCTATCCTTGCATGTGTGCTGGTGCCATCCTTACGTCAAACTGTTTGAAAGACAGGACCCTAATTTACTGAACCCACTGCAAAGCAATCTTATAACAATTCCTGTGTGCCAGCACTTAAGTGATTTATATTTCAATTTAAATAGCCCAGAACAATCATCAGCCTTCTGTAAGGACTCTGTAAAGTCACTGGTGGCCTTCTACAACAACGGAGCCCTGCCATGTGGTTGCCACAGTGCAGGTGCCACGAGCCCTGCATGCAGCCCCCTGGGAGGGCAGTGTGTTTGCAGACCCAACGTCATCGGTCGCCGGTGCAGCCGGTGCCAAACCGGCTACTATGGATTCCCACTTTGCAAGTGTAAGTATGTGCTTGCACCCCTTCGGCTCCTGGCCTGATCACCTACTTAACCCTCTGAATTTGCTGCAGGTGTACTGCAGCCTGACTTTTCCTTGTGGAGCCTGATCCTGTGAGAGGCTGGTTAAGCCATTTTAGTTTCACTACAGCATAGCTTTCCATTTAAGGCAGAAGAAATCCCATTCCCCTAAAGAACACCTAGTTCATGGTGAAGTGTGCCTTTGCATGTGTTGTCTGATCAGGTATAGTAGGCTTACAGCTATAAACTGGTTAAAATCCGTATTGTCACTATTTCACGGAAATGGATTTTTTCTGCACTGACTGCTGAATCATTTCCAAGCTGGTAATGTTTAATCTCGTTTTACACCCTCAAGCTTTTCTGCAGATAATCAGAGACACAGCATTCCTAATTCCTCATACTCTGATGTTAATAATAACAACAGATCTATAGATTACACCAACAGTCCCCAGCTGCTTTCCTAGATATTATACTTGATGCTTATAAACATTGCTTTATGAAAGTGGTGCCCTTCACACCAAAACTACTTGTTTAATCCTTGTCAGTTTTGGCAAGTGATAAACCATATCTGTGGTGAAGTTAAGCAGCCAATCCGTGGAAGAGAGCCAAGCACTAAACCTGCTCTTTGAAACTATTGTTGCAGTCACATAATTGGTGGCTATGACCCTGAACTTTAAACTAGTAAGAGAAGAGAGTCATCTCTTCTGTACATAAAAGTTATGTGTATTTGTTGCATATTCAATAAGAGTTGATTGTTGTAAGATGAGATGTGATTAATTTGTAGAACGATTTCTTTGATCTAGTATGCAGCTGTGGGCAGCATCTTTGTGATGACATGACTGGAAAATGCATTTGCCCTCCACGAACTGTGAAGCCAAAATGTGAAGTGTGTGAGAAATACTACTTCAGCTATCACCCCCTTGCTGGCTGCAAGAGCTGCAACTGCTCAGAAAAAGGAATTGTTGATGTGGCAAGCCCAGAGTGTGATAAAACCAGTGGGCAATGCAAGTAAGTTTGGGTTATGTGTGTTACAAACAATGCATGAACGGTTTGCTTCAATGCTCCTTTCAGGTATTTTTAGAGGGTATGGAAAATTTAAGGTATTCAGTCTCCAGTGTGTGCAAAGTACATTTTATCCATTGTGAACAGTTGTAAACTAACCCAAGCGTTGTGGAAGATTGATGTCCCTGTAATTATCCATATGCTCGCAGTTCCCCATCTTTCTGTTAGCAGGTGCATGCCTTGAGTAATGCCCAGGCACATTTCCCAGTTATAAATCTTCTTCCAGCCCTGCTTACCTGTATTCAACCTCCATGTTTTACACCTTGGTGTACAAAGAGAGTAGTTCTTCACTGCAAGCACCGAAGAGCTGCAGAAGTCTAATTCTATTGTGAGCATTTTTATCCTTCAAAGTCAAATCCATTCCTAGGCAGTTCCATGGCCATTTAAAATGTCATGCTATTCAAAACCTGAGAACAATACTAACTTACTGCTTTTTCTATGTGGAAATCATAAAGTTGTGTCATAGCCATGCAATCCTTTCAAATATCCACCTGCCTGTTGTTTTATTTTCCCTTCCTTGCTCCATTCCTACCTCCCTTATTGACTCTATCCCCTGTGTTTGTTGATAAAGATGCAAACCGGGAATAAAAGGACGTCGGTGTGATCACTGTGCTCCTGGAACTTACAGTTTCCCTAACTGTGTGCCGTGTAGTTGTAACAGAGATGGAACAGAACCAGATGTTTGTGATCCCCAGACAGGAATTTGTCTATGCAAGGTCAGATAAATGAAATTACTTCTGTATTCGCAAGCATTGTTTGCACGTCGGTGACTATTTCATATATAATGGGGTGAATGAAGTGAGTTGGTCACTAAGTTTTCAGTAAAAATTAAATACAGCTGTACAAAACCATCACACTTTGCAGTTTGTGCACAGATTATCATGGTAGTGTTAAATACCATTTTTTAATGGCTTCAATATCTGTCAGTTGTACAGGTTGTCTTAGGTTTTGCAGGACGTTAGAGAGCAGAGTAGATATCCATTGATTCACTGAAGCAGTCTGTACCCTTCACAGATCCACTTTATCCATCTGCATCTTGCCTTTTGGATGGTAACCAAGTCCCACGCTTTTTTTAGCCATATTATGTCAGTTGACATTTTACCACATCATTATAGCTAGGAAATCTTCTTTTGTTCTGATCTGCATAATGAAATGTGATAAATGTGAACTTTCACAGATGACCTTTTGTATTGTGGGTTTGCAAAAGCCAGCAGGAGGGTTTTGGTGAGGAAGTTACCAGCTGTCTCTGACTAATATTTATTACTCAGTGGTTCACAATATAAACTGGAAAGACAGCTCATAAGATAGCCTTCAAGATAGTTTTATTTGCATTTGGAATATAGTCTGTCCAGACAACCATACATTTTCATTCGTTTCTATACATTTAAATAAATATTCTTTCAGATTTGTTTCATGTGCAGGAAGTTTTGGGGACCTCAGCAAAGCAAAAAGAAAAGCTCTGAAATTTCTTTGAACTATGCCTTAACAGGAAAATGTTGAAGGTGCAGCCTGTGACACTTGCCGACCAGGATCCTTTTATCTGGACCCTTCTAACCCCAGGGGATGCACACCTTGCTTTTGTTTTGGGGCCACCAGCAACTGTCGCAGCACAAATCGTCGTAGATCCAAGGTGTACCAAAGATTTTTTTCTTCTCTCTCATGAACTTGCACCTGTTCCATTAAGGAAATTCCAGATCTCTTCCAAAGCTGAAAATATATTTTACTAGTTTCTAAGGATGAGAAATATTCTCCAAGCAATTCTGCAAGTGAAGATTTAGTGCAGCCTTCTTAAGATTAGGCATAGTCTAAAAGTGCCATTCAGCAGAAATGGCTCTTTTCACCTGTTTGTTTACAGGTCACTAGCTGGACTGAAGTTGACCTGGCCTTTATCTTATTTGCTTTATCTTCAAACTCTATGTAATAATTAAAGTCAATTATCTCCCTCAAGATGCTTTGATAAGCACTTACTATTTTACATGTCTATATTACAGATGCATTCTTAAGCATTGTGTGACAGATTCTGCAGAGATTGTAAAAATGGGTTTTTTTCCCTCCCTATACAAGAGACATGACATCAAGTGTGAGAAACAAAGATTTTTAGTAGCATAAATGAACAGTAAAATGGCTGAAGACTGAAAAAAAAAGCAACACCTGCTTAAAAATTGCAAGAGAAAGGAAAAGAGAGGAGAGCTAGTGTTGCTGTTGAACCGCTAGCCAAGTGAAGAGATCCAGACGGTCAAGTGGCATAAATCTGAATTTATTATTTAATTATAAAACTTATATAGACTTCTCAAAGGTCGTCTGGATTGGGTCAATCCAAAACCTCCCCCTAGGCTGACTGGCCGGGTTAGAACTGCCCATGTTTTCCAGAGACTGTTTCAATAACATCTAAACTTTATCTTTATTTATAAAACACAGGAAGAAGGAGAGAAAAATTCCCATGGGAAAGAATCTGTGTTACCACAAGCTAGAATGGTGGATAAGGAGTTTAGTTAAGGTTTAGACAGAGACTAGATGTAATCCAGATTGTGCCCTTTACTGTTTAGAAGCAAAGGATGAAAAAAGGGCCAGAATATTAGGCTACATTGCCTGCCTCTCCAAAATGTCATGCCATGTCCTCACAGTTAACCTGGTCCAAACTCTGTCTTTTAGGTTAGTGGCCTGGGTTTGATTTTGGAATGGACTTAAAAAAGCATCTCTAAATTATATCCTCAGACTTGTGCGCACAGTTCCTAGTCACTTCCAGAAGGCTATGTCTGTCTACATGGGACTGAAAATAGAATTTATTTTCCAGGTGACAAACCAAATTCCTGAATCCCAAGTAGCTTTGGCACATCTTTACATTTACACTCTCTTTTGAGGTCCATGTAACATCCATTGTGTAAAGATTTAGGATGGCTCTGAAGGAGTTGAATCTCATGCTAAGGGAGTTACAGAGGCTAAACAATTTCTTCTTATTACTTGGTGCTGATAAGGTTTAATAAAGCATGAGTCAAACTTTATTTCCTTTATGTATTTTTCATTAGTTTGTGGACATGAAGATCTGGCGCTTGGAGGCAGTGGATGAAAATATTGACATTCCAGTCACTTTCAATCCAGTCAGTAACAGTGTGGTGGCTGATGTTCAAGAATTGCCTGCTTCTGTGCATAATTTGTACTGGAAAGCACCACCATCCTACCTGGGAGAGAAGGTAAATGCCCCCTAATTCTGTTTTAGTAACATGTAATCATTTTGTTGCCAGCATCATTGATAAAGAGTCTCACTGTTTTTTTAGATAAGTTTCTCTCTCTTCCCTTGTCTCTCTTACCCGTCATGCCAGGAATCACAACGTTTTACTTCTCAGTACAGTGTTGAAATTAACCGGTAACATAGAATTAATCATGTTGCGTGGTGCCAGACAGGTCTTTATGTGAACAGCACAATCAAGAGCTCAATGGCTCAAATGGCTCGAGGAGCTGGTACCTTCAGCTGCTTTTCTGAAGCCCAGAACATGTAGAACTTACCAGTGTGGCTGCTCTGAAACCCAGAATACGTAGGGCTTGTCAATTCTTTAGATTCTCTGGAGTATGTCCTGGGCAGATTTCCAAAATAATAAAAGGTCATTATGTGCTCAGTGGCACACAAAAAACTTCCAACCTTTTGCTTTGGATGTGTTGCTTGGGAAGAGCATCAGCTGGGTTTCTGCCCTTTGTGTTCTTTGGGCTGCCTGCTGCTCTCTTGACTCGTGCATGGGAGCAGTCTTCTGCTCATGGTTACACATACCACAGCATCTCAGCCCAAGGGTCACACCGACCAGGGGACTTGGTAATGGTGACTTGCAGGCGGAGAGCCCCAGGTTCTCCCTCTTTGGAACTCTGACCGTGCCAAAACTCACCAGCCAGCTGCAGGACACACAGGCTTTTCAGATGCCATCCTACTGACACACAAGAATAAATAAATGGTGTAAGACACCAAGACATGAAAGATGGTACAGTTTTTGAAATTTCTCCCAGTCCTTATCTTAAAGACTAGAGCAATATTTTTCCTCCTGCTCTCCTGTGCTCAGAGCTATATATCATCTCAGGTGAACAGCACATTTAGTTAGGGTGCTTTTTGTTGATGTTATAAAGGTTCTTGTTTCTGTGCCTACAAATTATTTTTGGAAGAAATTTCATGTTAAAGCATACATTATCACCTGCAGTGTTAAACCAAAAGTACTTTTGTTGTTCCATAACAAGATATAAAGCAGTCAATAACCTTTTTTAAATACAGCTATTAAGATCAGTGCTATGAATTTTATGTTGCATCTCACAGTATCTACCTAGGCTTGCCATGACTTGCTTTTATTTACAATGACAACACTACAAATAAAATAGTTCTAATTTGGGTCCTGCTTTTGCTGTACACTGTGTGTGAGTGGTTTTTTTAGCACAGGCAATGCTGCAGTAATGAAAGTCCCACCAAAATTCTATCTAGCTGTGAGTTTACAAGTTCATAAATTTACCAATTATTCACATTATTGTGTTTTGAAAATGTCGGGGTTTGGTCTGCTTCCAGTAATAGCACCTCTTTTGGAAAGTATCAACTAGATCACTTCAGCTATTTTTCATTACCATGAGGGTATAAATACTGTTTTCCATTATCTGAAACCTTTTAACTGGTTCCACCGGAACATTTTTATTTAGCAGGGTATATTTTCTTTCCTCACTCTGTCTTTTGTTTACAAAGTTAAAAGGGAATCAAATGTAAAATGTGTAGTATCTAAACTAAGAGTAATTGAGAAATTCGGATCACGTTGTCCCCATTTTCTTTTATATTTTAACATTCAGTTTCATAGACCACTCTTGACATTAGAAAATAAATACCGTACATGCAGAATACGGAGGTTAGTTTTTAACATCAATATTGTCCTATCAAAAAAACAGTGAAAAGAAGTAATTTAACAGCCTCTCAAATGGTGCTGTTCTGAAACATGTTAAACAGGAAATCAACTCTAAGTTGAATTTTCTTACTTTTTTTAAAAAGAATTTATTTATACATGGTGGTTTGATTGTGTTGGCAAACTATAGCCAATGTTGCAGATGATGCTTTTGAAAATGCAGTTGGCTAAGGAGAATAGCATTAATTATGGACCTGTGATCCAAGGAACAAATTTAGTGTTGAGATGTCAGTATTTTGTTTGTAATTCATCAGAGTATATGGAAAGGGGTAGACTAAAGGCTGGTGCTTACCTGTAGAACAGCAGAACCTGACAAAGCAGTTCTTCCATGTCAAGGATAAGATATAAGGGCAAATGACAAGGGATGCAAACCAAAATAGCCTGATTTCACCTAGTACCCACAAACCTTCCTTTGAGGCTCTTCTTGGAACAAAAACTATCTAGGCTGTGCCTGGAGCTTCCTTTGCTCCCTGTGTGTTTTGTACTGAGTCACTCATACAGCACCCAGGGCAGTGCTGTGTTTCTCGGGTGATTCAAATACTTGCCTGTGTCCGTTCTGGGCAGCAGCCCCGTGTTTGGTTGGGTTTGAGGCCACCTGTGGTCACCTCTAGTTGAACTAGAAGAAGTGTGGTTTCAGCTCAGCCTGCAGCTGCAGTCTGCTTACAACAGAGCTGATAGCAGTAGGAATCCTGTCCTGAAGGCAGAGCAAAGATTTCCTGATGGGATTCATGTTTGCAGGGAGTTTAGAAGATGCAGGCCTATGAAACCCACCTTTAAACATGCTTAGTCTGACTTCTTTTTATCTGTGGCTGTTCATGAGGTTCATCACCACTTTCACTGTCAGCCTGATGTCTGCTCTTGATGCATCAAATCTGTTCTGCACAGTCAGGAGAAGAAAAATGTTCACGTGAACATGTGATTTCTCCATGGCACAGGTGGGGTGAGCCCCAGTATGAAAAAAACCCCATGATGCAGGTAACCTTGCAGAGAACAGTATCTGCTCAAAAAGTTATGTCAGATACACACAGTAAACAAAATAGAAAGTAATTTCTTCCAAACAACAGTATTTTCATATTTTTTCTAAAGAACAAAGAGTAAATATGTTAGTAATAGTGCTGAAAAATGAGATAAACTGGAATACAAATTTATATTAATGTCAAGCAATAGTGCAGTAAAGTATCTTTGGTCTTGTGAATTTTGTTACAGCTTTCTTCATATGGTGGCTTCCTAAGTTACCAAGTAAAATCTTTTGGCTTACCTAGTGAGGGCATGGTCCTTCTGGATAAGAAACCTGATATACGACTAACAGTAAGCTTTAAAATACTATTTTTTTTCTTCTAAGCAACATAAATACCTTGAGTTTTATATTACTTAACAACTATGGCAAATTTTGTTTTTATAGTGTACTTAACTATTAAAACAACTTGCTATGTTTCTATAAAAGTGATTTTACTGCATTTTGCTCAAAGCCATCAGCATGTGTCTCTGTTGGCAAAGTAACATATTATTAAGCATAACTGATTTGAGAGCAAGTAAAAAGATGAAACAGGAGTTTCTCTGTAGACTATGCCTGTGAAAAAAAAATTAATTAATGCATTGCACACTTGTCAACAAGTATGGCCTCATCTCTACAAAAAATGCCCTGGATTTCATGTGTAATTAATCTCATTTTCTGTGAGAATTTTTTTCAGCATAAAACTAAGCATAATTACAAGGCTTCAAGGGACTGAAATAAAAATGCAGTTTAGGTTAACAGTTTTGTAATTTAACCACTTCAGGACCAAAACTGATATCTTTAACTGTTCGTTGAAATTCTCAAGGGGGTGTTTTGTTTCCTCAAGCCATCAGAAATACAAATGCAATACTCTAGGATTCTTCTTGGGAAATGTACCTCATAAACTACTACGATAATACCCATAGTTGCTGGTGCACCAGGGTGCAAAGGAGAGTGTTTCAAAATGCAAAACCATTTTTATGAGTAATAACTAGTTCCTATGAAAATTGATCAGCATTAATTTGATTCTCTTGGTGTTTTGCTTGGAAACAAGGTTGTTAATAAGCAAAAGCAGTGAAAACCTTGCTGGCCCTAGAACACAGTGCTTGCTATACTACTTTCCTGAGAAAATGTACAGTCTTCCTAGTACGATTTAGTTTTAATCCCCCAACGAACAGGATTAGTATGCTTCACCAGATTTTATTGCATGTGAACAGTTTCCCGTAACAAGTAGTGAAAGAGCCGTGTTATATCCTCATTCTCACCCAGGGCCATCAAATGGAAGTCGTTTATATGGATCCCAACAACCCACTGCCTGATCGTCAGTATCATGGCCGAGTGCAGCTGGTTGAGGTAAGAACTGAAGAGGGCATGGCCTTCTCTTTTCCTCCCAGAGTCACATAAAAATACACACATGCAGAATATGTGTAGAAATACCAAATACTTGGTAATGGTGATGAATATAAACTTAAACACTGTAGGCCTGAAATACAAAGGACATTTTTTATATCTCTTTACTGTCACATTGAACCTGGGTTCTGGTTCCTGACACCTAATTTTAGCACCTCTGAATTAGGCATCTTGTCCAATCTAGCCCTTAGCACTCCCTCCAGGGCCAGTGGAGTAATACTGAATCAGTCTTCAATAGAAGGTGATTCATTGCAGCTGCAGACTGTACTTAATAGGGATGGAATGAATTGTTATCTGTTTTCCTTGGTGTCTGGGTACCTAGTTTAGAATGGGGTGTCCAACATTCAGGTAGGTGAATTTAGCAGGGATTATTCCTGCCTTAAATCTGTGCTCAGAAGGTCACACTGGGTTATTTATTTCATGTGCAGGCAAAAAAGATGTTTCTTCAAGCCAAATTCTGTTTTCAACAATGCTGTGTTTATTAGTAGCTAGAAAGCATGTAAAGGCAGCCCTGAAAGACTGGGTTTCTAGGACTTCCCTTACTCTTAAAAATAAAAGCATTTTCCTTCATCCTTTTATGGTTTGGTAGGTACTATCTCAAAGAAATTTGGATGACTGAAGAAGAACCTACAGGCTTCTTCACTTTTCAATACCTCAAAGCCATACTTACCTTGCACAGTAAAAGCTACATCCTTTTCTTTATGCTCATTATTCTTTTTTCCACCCATCCTGTGTCTATTCTTCTGGACTCTATTTGACCCCACACCAACTGGCACTAGATGAGTCTGTTCCATGGGTGTTTTCTCCCTTTTCCTGTCCTCTGCTCCTCTTTGAAGATGCTCCTTTTAAGCAGCTGCAGTGCTGTGCTCATTTTGTCCCCTCAATGTGCAGGGCAACTTGAGGCACGCCAGCAGTGGTAAGCTGGTATCTCGAGCAGAGCTGATGATGGTCCTGTCCAGGCTGGATGGCTTGGACATCCGGGCCCTTTACTTCACGGAGACTCAACGCCTGACGCTGGGTGAGGTTGGGCTGGAGGAAGCCACCAGCGAGGGCAGCGGCAGCACGGCGCACAGTGTGGAGACTTGCTCCTGCCCTCCGGAGTACACCGGTGACTCATGCCAGGTAGGAAGTGTTTGCCTCCATACTGTGCCATTATCCTCTGTCTTTTGCCTCCAGCTATACATACGGGGTTAGTGAGAGGAACAGGATGGTTATTAAAGTAATTACATGTGCTTCTTGTAAGCCTGTACACTTTCAATGGCTCAAGTGCTTTCACTGTCTAAGAAGCACTGTAGGGTTATTCTACTCATGATTGCTTTTATGGAGCTGCAAACGTCATTTTGCATATGTAAGGCACTATAATGAGGGATTCTTCTGTGATGCCCTCTGAGAGGCTGAATAATCTCTTACTTTAATGGAGAGAAGGTCAGAATTTACTTAACTGAAGTCTGTGAGACCATACACAGTAGAGAAGATTCCTGGTGTTCCTTATTTTAGCAGGATCCGAGGAAAGTAGCCTGAATCCAAATAATTCAGGATATTATTTGTAGAGAAAAATGTGTGAAATCTGAAATTAACATGCAAAAAATATTTGGAGGTATGTTTGTGAAAGATAGTGTAGGCTTTGCAAAGTAATGCTATTAGCTGAAGACTGGTAATACAGCTGATGCAGTTCCTGTAGCTGTAATTCTTTTGGTTGTCACTTTGCTTAGCTTAGAGCTTGGCTGTTGCCATGTGTAAGCACCCAATGCAGCAGAATAAAGCACTAGAGAGATAAGCAGCGTACAAAGTGCACAAAATATGAGGAATTACTCTCAGAAAATGGTTGAGTGTTACCGTAAAGTAGCAATTGCTGTACTAACCTTGCAAAAGCTTTTTGAATTGAGAATGAACGCATAATATCTAGGTTGGAGCAGCTGCAGAGAGACTGAACAAAAACATATATGGCAGGCTTACATTTCATATGTGCATCCACTGCTCAGGACAGCTAATTCAGCATCTGCAGAATAACTGTTTTTGAATTTTTCACACTTTTATTGCTCTGTGCCAGACAGGAATTGATGAGCGTTGACTGAAATTTCTATTGCCATCCCATTGCTTTCAACACACTGCCTTGGTGGAACTAAGCTGTTGGGGTTTTTTTATGGAACCTGGTGAAAATACAAAGCCAAAGGAAGTGATCAAGACACTCACAGGGTAGTTCGTAAGCCCTGTATGTTTATGCAGCATTACTCAGGCAGTGATTTACTGCTCTAATCACCAAGCTCTGTCTGGCTGTTTTAGGTGGGGAGGTGGTGATGCCTGCCACACCCTGATTTAGGTATATATTGAGCTGCAGGAACTGCGGGGTTACTTGTTAACCTCAGGAACAGTTCTGTGTGCTGAGCGACTTGACTCACGGATAAAGTTTAAAGGTGGGGCCCATCACGGCACAGAACCTCATTAATCTGAGTCAGAAGCTGGAGAAGAAGGGGGTGTAATAAGAGAAGGAACAGTGAGCACCGAAGGGAGAGCAGCGAGTGTTCACAGGGGAGCCAAAGTAAAATGATGGCCCAGGCAGAGAGGCCAAGAAATGTAGGATGGCTGGTTGTCACTTTAGTGTCCCTTGGGCGTTGTTTAGCACAAGATATGCAGCAGAGGCTCTCCTATCCCCACCTTCAGGAGAGGAGTCAGTGGCAAGTTCAAATGGATTTTTATCCAAGAGAGGTAATTTGCTCATTTTCTTTTCATTGCTTGCTTCCTGCTTTCACTTTGTTTTTAAATGAACTAATTTAGTAACAACTTATGCATTACTTAATATAGAAGTAATGAGAACATTAATCTTATGTCTCAAAGTACTTTACTAACAAAAGTGTGTACAAGAGGTTTCTTTTAAATTGCTGTTTACTTGAAAACAATGATCCTAAAAAGCACTTGAAAGTGCCTAGAGCTTTATCTTCATGTGGAATCAATTTATCATTTGTATGGAACCACAAATGCTGCTTCAAAAACAGAGTGCCCACTTACTCCAAATGTGTCATTTTAAAGACAGCATAAATAGAAAAACAAAAGGCTGTTCAGATTTTTTTCCAAATGCAAGTAGATGTATTTTTAAAATGTGTGATTTATTTTTCTCTCCAAAAAGAGACTTTTAAGTAAATAAAATCTATATGCATTAGAGCATATATTTTACTTAGTTGTGCTGTTTAATGTATTTCAGGCCCTGGTTTCTTCTGAAGCTGTGTATATTGGCTCCCTGTTGTTCAGGGAAAACATTTACCCTTTAAAAAATGTATATGAAAAACTTCAGCTGTCTATTCTAAATGTAGTCCTTGCTCACACTGAAGTCAGTATTCAAAGCTGTTGATGGTATTAGTATTCTGCATACTCCTTTTTTTTCCCACAATTATCCTACATGTAGAGAGGGCAAAGGTGCCAGTAGCGTTTTGTTTGTTTTTTTTTTTAACAGCAGTAACTAAATATCCCTTTTGGGATCTGCTTTGTGAGAGATTACTATTTTTTTTTCCTGTGGCAGTTCTGTCATTGAAAAATTCTTTGGTTAATTCTGCCTCTGCATAAATACTTATACCTGCAGCCACTGGAATGTGACTTGTGATACCATCCCACAGACCCTTTGCTCTTCAGATTGGTCTCATGAGTCTTGGTGGTGCACTGACTATGAGGAAAGATTTATGGCTTTAGAGTTCAGCTGTCACTTGTTTTCTGCATGTTGGTGGGGCCAGCCCCCGCCCATGAGGCAGAGGCAAGGCATAGGTGCAGCTCACAAGAATATTGCTGGAGGCAGGAACCTGGGAGGTGCTGGCTTCCTGGGGAGCACAGCTTTCTCCCTGCTTCTGTACAGCCTCTGCTATTCCTTGCTCCACACCAGCTTAGTTCCTAGGGAAAAAGAGCTGCAGAATAGAAAGGATAGATTTATGTCCAGTCATTTTTAGTCTGGTTGGTGTGCCAGGAGTATGCCAGGAGAAGGTGGTTGTGAATTTTTTGATCTGTGTGCAGGAGGGCTTCATGCCCAGGAGGAATTCCTTGTGCTTTTCCTGCCCATGCCAAGCAAGAACCTGGTTTTAACATATTTGTTACTACCGCCCTGCTGTAGGCAAACAAACTGGATGTCTCTTGCTTCATTCATAATGTCCTTCTGGTTCAGCTCCCTGTTTGAATCCAACTGTGATCTGACAGGCTATGCTCCTGCTCCTGTGCCCTCAATAGCTGGAACATTCTTCTCATGCTTTCTCGGTCTCCAGGGCAAGCCTGTACTTAGAAATTAGACCACTGTATGTTTTCTTACCTCACCTAGCTATGTCTAGGTGTGGCTTTAGCTCTTGGTAGACTAAACTATGGAAGTCGTGATGAATGTATGTAAAAGGTATCCAGAACTGTTTCCAAGGAATACACTGTAGTGAAATTAATATCAAGATATAACCACTAATTAATATGTGAGATTTCCAGATGTTCTTCTTTAGATTCACACTACAATGTCCTCATACTCAAATATTTTTCTGTGGTTTAGAAATCATATTCTACACCTTTGTACATAGCCACAGGAGACGTGTTTTGCTCTGATGTTAGAGTCAAAATTATTAAATCATCACTGCCAAAGTGTCTAAAACGCAGGGTTCAGATGAAACTTCATCTCCATTCATTGCTATTTACTGCATTAGAATACTTAAACAACATTAGGCGCTTAGGAGAGCTTGAAAGGAAATGCACACCCTCACTATTCCTTGGAAATGGCAAACATTTTGAAAATACACTTCCCATAACATGTAAAACTTTCTACCAACACTCACTAATTTTTTTCTTTCTGCTTGCTGTCCAGGAGTGTAGCACTGGATTTTATCGTGAAAATAAAGGAATATTTGCTGGACGCTGCGTGCCCTGCAACTGCAATGGAAATTCAAATAGATGTCAAGATGGTACTGGAAAATGTATTGTAAGTAATTGTAACATTCAATAAATTAGTGGGGAAAAAAGGAGAAAAAACCATTTATCTTACTGCAGTATGGACCATACAGTATTGTTAAAATCCAAGCAACTAAGAATAATCCTTGTATGCCTCATTCTCTAAATTTTATATTGTTAATGAGCATAAGGTGCATACACGTAAATGTACATTTAATGTGACTGCGGGTGATTGGAATAATTTGTGTCCTTCTCTTCATTTCTTCTTTCCCCTGTAATTTTTGTTAGCTCCTGGTGACAAAAAAGGCAACTTGTACATAAGGAAACCTTTGTAGTTATTTATAATATGCATGGGTCTTATCTGGGCATCTGCAGCCCTGAGCTTTTTACAAATATTTTTATAAAGCTGACAAACAGCACATTCATGCATAGCATAGTCTTTGCCGAATCTCTTGTTTAAATCCGCTTCAGTGCATCTCCACTAAGCGTAGTCTACAGCTAGATGGGTTAAAAAGTATTGAATTAAATAAGATGAAATAAAAGTAATAGAAATTAGATCAATTAGCAAATTTCAGCTATTACAGAAGATGTGGTGGGGCACATTTTGCTCCCTGACACACATTAAACCCAAAGCAGCCCTGTGGGAGTGGATCAGCCCTCAGCAATGGAAGTGTGACACTTGGCTGACTGTGCTTCTCCAGTTTATATCTATGATGCTTCTTCGAATAGTTTGTCCTGAAAAATTCCCCCTTAAAAAGTTTTCACTAATTTTTCATGTACTGTGTAAACAAGAACCGTGCCAACATCTTTCATGGTCTGTCTTTTCTGTTACTTCTTCCTTGTTCGCAGTGCATCCATTCTGCCTGCGGTGCATTCCTGTGCATTATGTCATCCTCCCTGACTTTGTTTCAACCAACCGTGTTGCTTTAATGGAAACTATAAACCAATTCAGCACATTCTGGGAGATGACTTACAGGCTGCTGCTTTGGAGGGGCAGGGCAGGCCGTGACAGGAAAGTGCTGCAGCACAGCAAGAAAGATCAGGAAGTTTCACTTCAGATTAGAATTATGGAGGCAAGTTTTACTTTCACCTCATGAAGTATGTGATCCAGGTTTTTCTTTATCCCACCCTTTTCTCAGCTGGATTAACTTTCAGATAGATAGAACTAAATCAACCTTCTGCCCCGGGACAAGATTTAGGGCAAGCAAAGTCATCCAGAATAACATGATGAAAATTGAAAGCCCTGAGGGCCTTTATTTCCATCATGAACCTCCGCCTAACCAAGAGCAAGTTTGTCCCTCTGTAGAGGAGCCATGGGACAAAGACCTGACGTGCTGCAGAGAAGTCAAGGAGGCTTCCCACCATGGGGCTGTCAAGTTCCACATCCAAAGTGTAAAGCGTGTTCACTTGGCTTTCTGCTCCTCACCTGGAGCCCCATATGCAAGTACCTACATTTGTCAGTGTCTCTCCAGAGGAGGCTTTGTGAGGAAGGCTAAGCCCAGGCTGGCTCCTTCCCCTGTGCAGAGCACAGCCCTCCCTGGCTCAGGCAGTTGCTCTCCCACTGGTGCATGCTGGTGGAAGGAGAGGAGTGCGCTGCTGTGCTGCTGGAAGGGCAGGAGGAGGAGACTAGACCTGGTTCTCATATGTAAGGAAAAGGCATTTCTCTGCCATTAATCAGGCTTTGTGTCCTCATGGTCCCTGCCCTTCCTCCTGGAAGGCACATTCCCTCAGCAGCAGCATGGTGCTGAGACTTGCTTATCCCATGGCATGTTGCTTCATGTCACGGAGCACCAGTGTTTGATGTAACCTCAGTGGTTCTGCTGTGGCCCTGATACACTCCACTCTGGCTTCCTAGTACCATAGGGATGCATATGGAGTCAGCTGGAAGTTTTCCTTTAGGGTTTGCAATGCTTGATGGTTTGGAGATGCTGTGACTCCAGGGGAGTCTCTGACCCTGTAAAACTTGAAGGAAGACCCGTGAGGGAGTTGCTGCTCTGGCTTCATTGCACTGTGCCTAGGGAGTTCCAACCCTTATATGACATGTAGCTAGAGGAGCAGCATGGCACATTTAGAGTCGTTTATATGTGAAATAGCTGAAATTTTCTTTGCAATTATGGAATTGCTTAATTTTCTATAGTCAGAGTGAGCAAAACAAAAAGCCGGGAGGTAAACTTGGGGGGCTGGAAGGAGGTTTCTCTAAGATGAAACCAACACATATATTTAAAATAAATCTCTTTTACTCTTTCTGCAGTTGAATTTATTATTCAGGGTTATAAAAATTGACAGTAATTTTTCAGAAACAGTCTGAATTTTCCATTAGGTTTTTGCTGGAACATATGCACCAATGTTTATAGAGGTCGCATTTTAAAATAGTTTCTTTTGCAAACATAGTGCCTTTGTGATACTTGGTGTTTAATTTCATGTCAAATGGCCCATATGGGAATTGGAGCTTCTCCTGTTCTTTCCATGAACCTTTTATCAGTGAGCCACATATTTATTTCTTTAACCAAAATTAAAACAAATTAGAGGTTACTACCTGAGGGAAGAGCTCATGGTTGCGGGAATCTGTTGTGAAGGAATGTGAAGGAGAATGGAGTTTTAGAGAAGATGGGAGAGACAGAACTATTTCTCATTTGTAGGAGAGAACTCCCTTCTTCTGCCAGTCATGGTAGTAGGGTCTTCAAACATAGCCCTGAGCCATTGAGGTCCCTGAAATGGAACCACAGTTTGCTCAGTGACTGTTTTCAGCCAATTTCCTACTTTCTTTTTCCATCTTTTGGTTTGTTAATAAGCCTTCAGCTCTGTGGGACATTCGATCAGTCTGTTGCACAGAAGACAAACAGTTGTAGAACTTAGGAGTGTGAATGAGTTGGTCGTTTGGAATTTTTATTATGGCTGCTTGTGTGTTTTTATGCTGCTTATGTATTTGAACAACTTTTATTTTAAATTAGCAATGCTTTAGGTAATGCAAAGGCAACTTCCTCATTCTGTCCCCATAAAAGATAAATGTATGACAATTAGGCAGCACTAGAATTAAGAATGTTTCTAAACCAAGATACAATTCCCAACAATTTTATCATGGAGAAAGTAGCTCAGCTGCATCAGTTTCAATTGTATTCTTAGCTTTTGCTTTCCGTTATTTATTCCAGTTACTACAGAAAAGTACAAGTAACACATACACTGGAGAAACAACATGAAACTCAATTCTGATCTGAATCTACTAAAAGAAACAATTCTTGTATATATTTAATGAGATTTTGTATTTAATGAATGAGGAATGTGCTTGGGCTCAATTGTTTGCATGCTTTTAGATTGTATCTACCTTCTAATTAGTGTTAAGATGCAAAATTTAAAGTTGAATATAAATGTAATGATTTTTAATTGTAATATCAAGACAGAGAGAGTGTATTAATGGAATGCTCCTTTACTAACTATGCATCTGATTGAGTTTCTGTAAAAATATGTTGAATTCAACTTGTTTATCTGTTGCTTTTCCACAAGAGGGAGGAAATTGTGCATTCTACAGTCAGAAAATTGACTGAAACTGTTCTATCCTGGTTGTGAAGGCAGTTTGGCAATAAATGCTTGATTATGTGGAAGGAAAAGAACGTATTCTCTGAGTAAATTAGCTGTATTTTTTTTAAATAACAGTAAAGCCATACTGGGTACAAAGCACTGCTAACTGTCTTGCTTGTTTCCTACTCGAGGACTGTCAGTATAATACTGCAGGGGAGAAATGTGAGCACTGTAAAGATGGTTATTTTGGAGATGCCACTCAGGGTTCCTGCCGGGAGTGCCCTTGCCCGTATACAAACAGGTACAGTAAAAGCTTGTGAGAAGAGTCAAGCAGGCGAGGGAAGAAGAAAAAGGGGGGGCGGGTTGGGGGAAGGGAGGAAGAGATTCCAAAGCCCAAATTCTGCTGCCCTGGGAATGTAATGATCTTCTCTGTTCTCATATTGAGAGCTTGGTGGTCTGTTTCACAGCATTGCCTTTTTTAATAAGCTGAGTATTGCAATTCTCATTCAGATCCTGAACTTGAGAGGCACACTGCTCATAGCCTTGGGGAGCCCCAGGCAGTAGCAGTGGGCTTACATTTGAAACCACCAGTACTTTCTTCATAGTGAGAAATACAGGATAGAGGTCTTTTCCCTTACACTGGACATATCCAGAATCTTTCTTTTTTACTGGAATTCAAGATGTTTAACACCATTACTCTGACTAGGACATAAGAGACAACAGTGAAACAATCCTATTATAGTAATTCAGAAAAAAAATTGTAAGATGCAAAAATAATATAAAAACATTTAAGGTCTTAAGCACATATCTGGAACTTGAAAGAGCATGGTTGCTTTTCCTGTGAAAGCTCTGTTTGAAGTGCGGACATACTGAGATGAAAAGTGAAGAAGTGAAACTTCCTTGGATCTAATAAGGTTGCCAGGCTTTTAAAATTGCGCAGTAAATTGCATTTTAAATGCATCGTATATTTAGCCAGATTGTCATCATTGGTCAGTTCTGAAACATGGTAAATAAAATAAATAAACCAAAAAAACAAAAAAAACCCAAAGCTATAAATTGCTAAAGGCACCACATAGTATTTGCCAGGTGCATTAGCACACACCAGGTAACCTTAAGTAAGAGATTTACACCATGAGACAATAGACAGGTTTATCATTTATCAGAGAACTCTCTGATAGATCTGATTTTGACAGCCTCTTCTGCAGGTGCTTGCCTGAGGCTGACTGAACGTGTTTTTAGTCCTCGTTTGCTTTCAGAGTTCTGAAGTATCTCAGGAAACCATAAACCTGCAGTTTCATAACTGCATATTAGGGTGGTGAATACCATTCCTGACACAGGAAATGCACCTCACCTGGCATTACTGGTGTTGACTATTTTCCATCTCGTCAAATTCTAGTAATTCTTTGTGCAGACCTCTGTCATTGATACACAGACTTGCTTTATCCAACTGTTCATAGATTAAAAAAATGAAAATAGCAAACATGGCCTGTACCTGCTTAACCTCCTGCCTTCTCCTTCACAAACACTGAGCTTTGAATCTAGACAAGTCTGCTGGAGAGAGCAGAGAAGAATGTCCAATGTGTTAACCAGATCCTTGAATCCCAAAAATTGTGCACAACTCTACTTGGCCTTGGTTAAAATAACCCTAAACAATATTAGCTACATAAAAATATCCTTTAGTGTTTTCATCAATTAAAAAGAAACAAAAGAAAATATATACAAACATGAGGAAATGTTGTCTGGCACAGGCTATTGATTCTTCCCTACTAAGATAAAATGGCTACCCAGACTTGTTTCATTTTACGACATCACTGGTAAGGTTTATTTTAGGCGTTCCTTTGGGTAGTGAACTATTATACTCAGTCCACAGGGCCAGGAAATGATAATTTTTTAGTCTAAGGAAATAATTTACACAAAAAATATGAAACTTCAAAGAAGTAGTCACAGTAAATTATCTAGAGGCAATTAAATTAGCTGAGAAATAATTTGGTGGTGTAAAAACTTTTTAATCTGAAAGTCATTAAACTGAACCTCTAGAGTGTAAAACCTATTTGATCATAAGCTCACAAAAATGTTTTTGCTTCTTCTCAAAGGTTTGCAACTGGCTGTGTGGCAAATGGTGAAGAAATCCAGTGTCTCTGCAAAGAAGGCTATACCGGATCTCGTTGTGAACGGTGAGTAACCTGCTTCTCAAAACCAAGAGTTCTGAGAGACACAATAGAAGGAGGGATGTCTGTATTGGGACAGACACATATGCGCATATGGGAATGCACCTATGCACAGTATGCACGTACGTACCTAAGGAGTAGCTATTTATATGAACAGCTGCTAAAGAGTGTTGCTGTATTGTAATTCCAGTCACAAACCCAACACTCTTTGGAGAAATGTAGGCAGTTCCCCACAGACCACTGACTGCACCATTTTTACCAGAAAGAGTGGTGTCTGCCTCTGTACCTAAGTGCCCTATGCCTTGCCTTATCCTGCACTCTGGTAATAATGACTCCCACTTATTTCACCCCTTTTCAAGTTGAAAACATTTTCCCATTGCCTCCAGCGTACACAATGGTGCCTCAGTGGTCTTATCCAACAAAATCCATGTAATATTTAGCATCATACTCTTCATCCCAAATCATTCTGATGTGCTCCACAGTTGGAGCTTACACACACCAGGCTGAAGCCATCTCTTTTGCTGTAACATTGCAGCAGTTTGGCAAAAGGAAGAGAGGAACAGCATAGCAGTTTCAGGCAGGCAGAGGAACCAGTTTCATTGAGTTTCAAATTCTGAGAGAACTAAAGTGTAATGGAGTGGTATTGTCTGGTTTGGAAATTTGAGGCCGGTAAGTCGTGATGTCTCCTCTGAAGACAGGACCTGCAGTAGGGCATAGTCTTGTCCTTCAAGACTGTTACCTCTGACCCTGTCTAATCTGCAGGTTATAGATATTTTCTCTTCCAGATACAGCTGTACCTCAGCTGCTCATCATGGCCCTTTGATCCTGCATTACCACCCCTCGGGGTCTTACTACAGAGTGACTTCTAGGAATATTGGCTCTCCAGTCTGAACAATATATTTTACCTTTAAAGTATTTAGAGATCAGTCAAACAGACTGCTTTGCTGGCAGGAGGCATGAGGGGGTATCACGCAGCAGAAGGGTGATGATGTCATTCAGTGCCACTGCTGTTTGAAATCTCAGCTGTGCATGCAGTGTGATCCTCCTTAACATGTGTTTCCTGGTGGGATCGCGGACCAGAATGGTATGATTTGCTTGGCTAAGCCTTGTCAAATTCTCTGTGTATGTATGTATCTGTGTGCATTGTTTCTTTCAGATTAAGTCAATTATTCCTACAAGAGCACTGTGGGAGTTCTTTTATTTTTAGAAAAAAATTCTGCAGTGCTCACAAAGGTATTTTTAGCATAGTACAGAGGATACTGTAAACTAAAAATATATTATTTCTTTCCAAGTCAAGACATGAAATCAAAAGTTCTCGAAAGTTTCTTTGGGAGAATAACTGGGTTTTCAAGGGAAAGTATATTTCACAAAACTAGCTTCAACTATTTAATAAAAATGACTTGTATCTCTTTATCTAGCTGTGCTCCTGGATATTTTGGAAATCCACAAAAATATGAAGGCTACTGTCAGAAATGTAACTGTAATAATAATGGACAGCTGGCTAGCTGTGACCACCTGACTGGAGGTATGTGAGGGCCTGTGAACATGGAAGGGAGCATTGTTTTCTCTTTGGGAAGCAAAGAAGGAAGGTACTTGGATAAGCTGAACTGAAGGAAAGATATAGACTTACAAGAAATGTCGATAATTTTTTACAAAATGTAAGAGTTCCTAAAACATAACACCATGGTAATAGAAAGACTGTCCTGAGTCATCAGATTTACCCTTCTAAATGATTTTATCCTGTATTTCCCTTAAAAGTAATGCCAATTTTATTTTGTTTTAGTTTCATGGCAGTGTTTTTAAATATATCATGGTTCCTCTGCTGACATGGTTAAATCATATCATGCCAGTCTGTGTTACCGATTTAGGAAACTCAGCATCCTCAATATGCCTTTTTAAAATGTATTTGGCACAGTTTAGTGAAATCTTCAGAGTCTGCAATAAGCACTGCCTTCTTAGGTATCCAAGCTGACTGCATTTACAGTGGAAGTTAGAACCCGACTCAGGAGGCTCTTTTATAAATCCTGCTACACTGCTCTTCTAGCTAAGACATCCATGATTTCCCAGAATCAGTCACACATGTACTTCACTACTAGTAAGCTCTTACATAATGCCACGGGCGTATGTTTGCTTTATCTATTGGAATTTTGAAGTAAAAGGTCTGATCCTACATTCCTCAGAGTGTCTTTACCTCGATTCACCTCAGTCCCTTGGGATACTCCTTTATATTTAGAAACACAGGACACTGCTCCTGAAATGTCCTTGATTCTTCCATATTTTCATTCACCAATAAAATTTCACTCTTCCTTCCCTGAAGAAGACAGATTTTCTTCCTCATATGTTAGTAAAGTTTCCAACTAATAACTCTAATTATTTCCATACTTTTCATTTCTCTGCACTAATGTTCGTACTTCAGTCTGGTAACTGCAAGGAACCCATTGTCTTTCCTTGGCCACTGAAATTAGAAAAACAGCAAGTGATGTGAACTGGTGCAACTTTTAAATAGCTTGTTCTCATTTCATGTTTCATCATTGAAGTAATACATTTCTATTATACCTTGTATGGAACAGATCCAAGCAGTGTTTGATGTTTTATCATTCCTTTCTCTTTTGAAGCAAGAGTTTGCTAGGACAAACTACTCTGTAGGGCAGTATTCAACAAGTCAGTTTGTTTTCCTCCAACTACACATCCTGATCAGCCATCTCTTTCTTTGAGTTAGGAATAAAGCCCTCCGTGATCATTGGCACAGCATGTTCTAGCAGGTTCCTTTTGCGTGATGTTCGGCACTTGGCCAGCACTTCACCAATTCTTGGCTGATGTTGTTGGTGCACAAGCTGTAGTAATAGTTTTATTTAATTAGTACTTCACAGTGACAGCTGAAATATGTCTGGTGTTAGCTGAATTGCACAACAACAGAACTGCATGGATGTTTAAGTTCTGGAGAAATTTCCTTAATTCTCTTAAAAATATATTCTTTATGATTTGTCTCCTTTTGGCAGCAGCAATCACTACCAATCCTGTTTGACTTCCTGATGACTTGATGTGCAAGTGCCAAAGGAAATGGCACAGCTAGGCAGTTTGTTCCAGGCTGTTTCATGCTGCTGTTAAAGTTCAGGTCCAGTTTTATCTCTGAATCCTCTCCCAAGTTGCAAGCTTGTTGTTGACTCTTGACAGCAGCAGCCTATACTGAGTGCATCCTTTTCCTTCAGAATAAAAGGCGTAGAATCATTAAGGTTGGAAAATACGTGCAAGATCATGAAGTTCAATCTTTGGCCAAGATGCACAGCCCTTTTAATTTTCAAGAGGAGATGAGAGCTTGGCAGTGGGACCAAGCCTGTAAAAGGAATGTGGGCATCAAAATGGGGAGATTCTTGTCCTATATGATGGCATTTTTAGGAGCCAGTTCCTCTCCTCCCTCCTAGAAGTTAGGATCCCCGCATGTTACTCCACATGCACCTGGAGACTGTTAGGCTTCTTATAACAGAGTTTGTCAAAACCAAACAAAAGAGTGCATTGGACAGGAAGTCACCTGTGCTGGCTTGTTGGAAAGTCTGAGGGCAGTGTTTGTTATGTACCACCTGCATCTGTGGTCCAAGGTGCACGCCTTGTCTTACGTACCGGGCCTCCATCCATGCACACACTGTGGCTTTCTCTCAAGGTTGATTAATACCTTAATCTTGAGAGCTATGACAGGCATGAAGGGAGGCCATAAATATTTCTCAGTTCCTTGTGGGTAGGACATTCTTTTGGAATCAGAATCTGTGGTTTGAACCTGGATACTAAAGTAGATAAAAGGGTTTTGAACCTATGTCCTGGGTAAAGTGCTTTAATAATATAATCTTGTCTCCAATCCTGGTGGTGTTACTCTAGGCAAATTCTGGTAATACATTCAGCACACTTGGTGTGAGGGTCTCCTGCTGCTACCCAAGTAGCAGATATTGTGGGATTACAGTAGGTTTCCTTTGAGGGGTGGAAAAGGTGTTGCTTTCAGCAAGGCATAAATGGGAGTTGAATGTTTTGGCATGCTCAAGCCTTCTGAGCATTTCAGCTCATTCCCGGTGGATATGGATTTATGAAAGGGCAGCATCATATTTTAATTTTAATATTTTAAACATGAAAAGTGAGGGGAAAAAATTCAGTAGTATTTCCATAAGAAGA